>QVOA01011847.1:0-80398 GCA_014825685.1 Pseudomyrmex cubaensis | reverse complement strand
GCGCGCGCGCGCGCGCGCGCGCACGCATAGTGTGTACAGTTCGCGCGCGACTTATTTATGCGCAAATGTACGTTGTTATTATTATAGTCATTAGAGTCAAATTAATCGCTGATTTATTAACGTAATGGTTATGAAAGCCATTTCGCCGTGATTAAGAAGGAAATTTATAGTACTACTCAAATTACATGCACATATTTAACGTCAACATTATAACAAGACCGACGCAAAACCGACTGGTATAAATTACGTCCGATTACACGTAAGATCGATTTTATAAAAGAGCGTAACGATATTTCGAATTTTTCTTCGAAATCGCGCTCGATCCTCTCTCGAGCAACAAGGGCGGATTCCGATCGATATATCACAGTTATCATAAATAGGCACTTACAACTAATAAATAGTGAAGGAAACGCAATATAAGTTATCTTCGCGAGATCCTATCGTGCGGCCATAACCGTGGCTAAAAGCTTTTAGTATGTAAAGTACGGGATGACCGCCGTCCATCGCTACGATATTATCGATGAAATACGAAACGGAAGGTGAACAGAGACGGAACGAGAGAGGAATGGCGACGAAAGGGAAAGAGAGGGAGAGAGAGAGATGGTTGAAAAATAGAAGATCGACGGAGTGTGTGATTTCACGTAGGATCGAAAAGACGAGGGGTCCTCTCTTCCGACCATTAGAGAGACCGCACACACATACATATATACATACATGTAGTACACATATATTTATACTCCAACCAGTTCTCCCGATTGGCCAACGGAAGCGTGAAATTCCCAATTTCTTTTCCCACCCGACGAGAATATCCCAACTAGCGGTTCCTGGATCGCTTTCCTCCTCGTCGTCCGTGTATGTGTTGCGTGCACGTATGTATGTACGAAGGACATATAGAGACTGTTCGCATACATACACAGGACGATACATGCGCCTCTACACGTACACACCGCTAACGCGAGTCCTTCCGAGGCTCTTGTCTCCTTTCGTAGGCGACACGAATCACGAATCTCGAATAGAACGGATAGCGATGTAAAAGGAGCAATGAAAGGGGTAAGGAGCGTGAGCGCGCGCGCGCGTACGGGAAGGTTATACCGGAGGAAATACCCGGAGTAATTTCTGCTATCCGTCTCTAACTCTCGAGATGGTCCTTGTACACGCCCCGTGGGAGACACCTGTTTCCCGGTATCGGTCCGAATTCCACTAACCCGAGGTGGCTGCACTTCCGTGGGTCGATAACGGCAGCTGCCTGCAGGATCGTTCGCCGTCCGCAGAGACCTCGTCGGAGACAAAGAGCAAGAGAGAGAGAGAGAGAAAGCGAGAAAGCGAGAGAGACAGAGTGAGAGAAACCGGAGACGTTACGTCAGATAAACACACCCTTCACTCAATTATACAAGACAAACAATTCTTAGTAATGACGTTCGCGTCCAGACGGTAACGCGTCGACTGGCAATTTCTCCGACGGAATGACAATTAAATGCGAGCTTAACGATGGGGTGGCAAATATTATCCAAACTATCTCTGTTTCTCTCGTGTGAATAATGTTTACTTTTACATCGAACGCAATAGCGAAGGTAATATTCTCGCATGTTTTTACGACTAACAATTATTTTCTTGACGTGCGGACGCTGTGAATCGGGTCGATGGTGGCGCGGGGTTTGATTATTTTGCGCCTTCTCTCGAGATAATTATTAAATTCGTGAGCTTATTAAGAAGTTTCGAAACTAAAGTTTCCGAGAGCGCGACTTATATAAGAGGAGGTTGTGTATCGATTTTCGTTATTTTCATCGCGAGCGAGGGAAAATTAAATAAATAAAAAAAAAAAAAAAAAAAAAAGAGAGCACAACTTTCCTGTAATTGACACGTATAAAAAGTGAGCGATCTTATCGAACGAATAAAAATCGCGAAACATCGAGATATCAGGAACGGCGTCTGTTTATTCTCGACGAATTACTGGCGCGCAGTGGTAGATAAGAGCGAGCAATAAGAAATGATCTTCGAACTCGGTAACCAACTCGGTAAGAGCGCCGAGAAAAGTGGATTTAGCTGATTACAATTAAAACAAGCAGATTACTTTCCCGGAAAATAACGGAGAGTGCAGATGAAATACGCGGGAGAAATACGCGGCAAAGAAAGACCTCGGAATCCTCGCAAACTAAAAGTACAATACTTAATTATTAGCATACATAAGTAATTAATCACGCCCCGCTAAAACCAATCGTTTCGTTCGCTCCTCAATCTGCGTTCAGCATCTGAAACACATTTCCGATGAAAATCCCAGCACGATTTTTAGAAATATAGTCACGCGCTTCCTCGGGTAAAAAAGTGAGAGAGAGAGAGAGAGAGCCCAGAAGCAATCTCCGGCAATCGATATCCTTCCTGGATATCGTTCCGCCGCCGAGCGCGTCTTCGTGAAACATTTCCTTCCGGCT
Organism: Pseudomyrmex cubaensis; assembly: GCA_014825685.1. NCBI lineage: Eukaryota > Metazoa > Arthropoda > Insecta > Hymenoptera > Formicidae > Pseudomyrmex > Pseudomyrmex cubaensis. The sequence continues at coordinate 77,969 of QVOA01011847.1, read as the reverse complement.
GAGATCTTAGCGACCTCCAAGGAGTTGAATATCGGTATTCGGATCGGGATCGCGCGCGCGGTGGACCTCGAAGACTCTCGCGGCTCCGATTGAAATGTTCTCTGCGGCGAGAACGTACCCCAGCTGCCGAAGCCGCTTTGGCTTTGCGGTAACCATGAACTTCCGCCTCTGTTCCGTGTGCGCTTTCCTCGCGCGCACGTTTCAACGATCGTGTCCATCGACGAGAAGAAGAAGAGAAAGAAGAAGAGGAGGAGGGAGAGGAATCTCCTCTCGCCGAACTTATACACCTTCGTTTCTCCGTTCACCTACACGTATCCACGTAGAAAGAAAGACGCTCCGCTCCTCACAATGCTCGCCACGTTCGTCGGCAGCTCCGCGAGCGTGACCGCGCTGCGTGCGCAAAAGTATGCAGCGCACCTCCTCTTCGGTAAGCCGCGGGTGTAAAAAAGTCCCGGCCCGATATCGCGAGAGGCAGCGGAGCATGGAGCTCTGTGCGCTCCGAGCATCTACTACGCGGGAACGCCAAACGCGGTAGCAAAAGGCGTAGACGCGCGGGAAAAGAGAAAGAGAGATCGCGACAAGAAGCCGGGGGGAGCACACAGATGAGGTCACTGGGGCCATGGGACATCACGTTACATCAGCGCGGGAATGTATTTCTGCGTTGGTGGCGGTGGCGGCATTGCATTTCCGAAGCGGACACGATGGATAGGCGCTTTCGTTCCGCCGTATGTCTCCCTGATGCTTCGAGAGTGGAAGACGCGTAAGCTGACGGCGGGATGCACGCGGCGAATACAAAATAGGAGGCGTCAAGTGAATAAATCTCCCGCGAAAGTACTCGCCGGTGCTTATTAACGCTGACAGATCTCGCTTGCCGCGCGTGTGGCGCGTATATGCGTGCTTGTGGGCGCGCGTAGGTGGAAGACGCATTATCTCCTTCTCTCCAAACGTGCGCGTATGTACGTTGTACATACTGAGAGCCGTATTACGCGCTTAAATCGCGAGGGGCAGGGAAATGAGCGAGCCGACTGAATAATGCCCGGTGTAATATCGATTACACCAGTCGAGGAACTTGGCCGCTCGCGGCCGCAGGAAATGATTTCGCACGGCGAGGCTTATAGCTCCCGTCGGGGGCCCTCCGGAAAGGGGGGAGGAGGCAGGGTAAAGGGAACGCTAAGCGCTTTCCGTTAAGGCAACGTATTAATATCCTCTCTACTTAGCGAAGCGTTTACTGCTTACGCGCTCGCCCGATAGTCGAGAGACGTGCCGCGCTGGCGGACATAATTAACTATAACACCCAGACCGAGGGAGAGAAGCCGAGCCAGACTCGGGTTTTTCCCCTTCTCCCTCCCTCTCTCGCTTGTATCTTTTCTGTGTGTCTCAATATTACACTCCGCAAGTCCCGGTCGGGAGGCACGACCGCGTATAACACGCACCATGCATCAAATTAAAGGTCAAACCTGATCGCGCGCGGCGGTATTATTCGTCTTCGATTTCCATCGACGAGCTCGCGGATAGACGGGGAGGAAGGTGAGGTGCGCCTCGCGCGATGTACACACACGAAGAATTGATGTCGGTATGCCGGCTAACGGTTGTTGCGCGGATACACGAAATGTGTTGCTTTGTTCTCTCTTGTCATCAATTCTGATGCCGTGGAATCCCGATCTCCCGTCTTGGGAGCCGGGGGGAAACATCTTCGACATTTTCGTTTGTATGTCACGGGCGTATTCTCTTCGACAGGGAAAAAGCGTAAGAGAAGTTTCGCACCGACAGGAGAGAAACGGAATGGAGAATTTTGTGTGTAATGTATGTGTGAATAAATACATATAAAATTCTGGAATTTTCTGTTCAATTTTTTCTCGTCAACTTTTTGCGTTTGTCAGCGAAAAAACGCAGGGAAATTTCTCTCGCCGATTGATAATAAATTAAACGAGTGCGAAACGAGATTTTAATTGCACCATCCGCGTGGCGATCGAGATAATCGCTACATTTTTGCGTTTCCGAAGGAACGTTAACCACGGTGGACACCTACGGGCTCCACCGTGTTCCTGAGGCTCTTCACCCACGCGGCTGCAGGATGTTGCGCGGAACAGGATAATTAACTGTCATGTAAAACCTTGTATCTTGTTACCTTTCTCGTTGAATGGCCTGTTCTTTGCTCTCCGAGCAACTTTCTGCTCACTCATGTGGAATGCGAACGAGCGAATAGACGCCCCGTTCCTCGATTTTTTCAGTGTATTTCCGTCGACTCAGCGCGCGTCGAAAACAGAGGGAAAGACGCAAAGGACAAGGACTGCGAGGCAGAGAGACGTCAAGGTTTTTGCTCATTTCGGTCGATTTTCCGAGTGGCAACTGCGCATTGCTCTTTCTCTCTACTTCGCCTCTAACGAGCCGTCAAAACAAAATTCCGCGCGATAACAAAAACATGTGAGCTCAGGAGCGGCGCAATCTCAATTGTTACGCGGCCCATATTGTCGCGAGAGCTAACGAGATTTTTCGAAATGTTTGGTTTTTTGATAATTCTTTTTTCTTCAAAAATCTGCCAAAGTTTGCAGAATATATCTCGATCAAAAATTCAAAGCTGAATGATGAGCGTGGGAATAGATTGACGGAGAGGAGCCGTGAATAGCCAGGAGAATTAGCAGCATTGCGCGAACGCGATGCGGTAGCGCGCAGACCATGTCAGCTTCATGACTCGGAACTGGGATAACTCGATACACACTGGCGGGCATGTACAGCGCCGCGCCAGCCGGTACGGCTTCACATGTATATTCGAATATGCAATTTACCCGACCGACAACCTTACCCGTAAATATAAACCACGTCAAAAGTTCTACGCGGCGCATAAAGCTAAAGAACGTAGCGTCAGCTCTTCCTCGCTTGCTAGGAGAAACGCAAATTTGTCCGTCTAGACGTGTGTGTGTGTATGCGCGCGCGAGCATGAGTTGCATCGTCATTCGAAATGTTTCAATCAAAGGGAGCTGCTTCCCCTCTCTCGGCGCAAATATTTGACATCTTCCCGCAAATTCACATGCCGTAATTTGGACGAACAATAAACACGATTGAGAAAAACTTATTTCGCGTCTCGAAACTTATTTAAATTAAATATTTTTATATCGAATTGAAATCGTAAAAAAAAAAAATCCAAATCGTACAGGACTGTTTTGACGTTGTACTCTTGAATAAATAAAAAACTACGTATACTGAATCCAGCATATAGTTCGCATGAGAGGAAATGGTGTATCTACACGTATACAACGCGCGCGTGTTTCCGCGGACTCGTTGTTGCATAAAATCCATATTACGAAGGTGATACCGTCCGTAACGCATGTGAGAGAGAGAGAGACAGAGACAGAGAGAGAGCGGGAAGGTCTGCAGAGCAGACCGGTTGTTCGACCAAAGACCATTGGGTCAGAGATTAACATCCTCGGTATGACCACGCGCTAATTTTCACGGTGGTTGGTTGAAGATATCGGAATGTATAATCCGGTCGGCTCAGATTTTCCATGGAAAACACGGCAGCTAAGTTGTTGCGGACGGCTGCATTAATTCTCTTTAAGTCCTGCCGGCGCGTTTATATTAATAGGACGCAATTAATAACGGTTAAAAGACGTTCGTCCGGAACGGGAAGAGAATTGTCGTTGGCGGTCTCGTCGTCGTCCGTCGTCGCGCGAAGAGAAACAGAGAGAGACACGAAGATGCGCCAGCCAGGAAGGCGTTAAATTACACTTAACCCCGCACTTGCTTTCGGAATTTGCCAGGAAGTGCGGCGACGGAACGACAAAATTATTGCGGAAAAGACGACTGCGCTGAGCGCGCGCCGGTGTCTGAGAATTTTGAATTGCAGGTACGGCGGCGGTCCGCTTGTATAAATGGGCCTGCGGGTATCAATGTAAGATTAAATGCGCGATACCGACCTCGTAATCCAGTCTGCATCTGATATCGAGGTTAACCGTATAAACAGACATTCGAGATCGTCTTTGATATCACGGCCACTTTACTTCTGACTCGGTCGGTACGCGCGCGCGTCTTCGCAAATAGAAGAAACCCTTGACTGCTTACTCGCTCCGGTTGGTCTCGCATCAAAAGCCCGGTGATAACGTAAGCGTGATGAATGCGCCCGGCCGCGTCAAAAAAAAAAAAAAAAAAAAAAAAGCGACGAGAGAGATCAAACGCGTCTGAGGGTTGTACATAAAAATTCGAACCGACACGTCGAGCGGCGAGTACGAAAGTGCCGTGAAAAACTTGCATTAAAAATTGTCCCGAGAGAAATTAAATACTTTCACACTCGGCGCACACAAAATGCGCTGCTACGAAAAATGTAGATGCAACCTGAGAGCAATTTTTACACACACAAAATGACGTAAAGCAGAAAGGGTGGCGCGCTATCAATTTGTTCCGGTTACGCATTTCCATTATCGTCAACGACGATAGATGCTGTGTCGATTGGTACGCGTGGCGCTCATATCTTTCTCGCATAGCAAAGATACGCGCGCGCGTGCGGTCCTCTTTTCATTACGATAATCTCTAACGTAGAGTTCGCGCGAAGAATTCTCGCATTTCCGGCACGCACACGTATCGAACATTGATTGCAATTTCATATGCGCATATCTCGCTCGCTTTTTTCATATTCTTCGGCCATTCAAACATGGCGTGAATTTTTATCCGTCGGAAAAGATTTTTATGAAACGACACGTGGAACGAATATATGTACGCGCTATATATTATACTATTATGTGAGAACGTCATACGGTTCAGTTCGCAAGTGAATTAATATATTCTTCCGATCAATGATTTAAAATAGAATGTAGCATCGTAAAGAATTTTATTTGGGATTTAATGCGTTTCGAACGAATGCATCGAAAACAAATTTCCAAAATACAAAGTTTGCTTCTTGTTTCGCGTTCAATATAAAGTAAAACCAGAACCAATCTTTCCGGCCCAAAAATTTTGGATACGAAATTTCGAAGAATACGCCGAAACTCATTGTGACACTTATCCCCGCTTCCGAGATTTACGAGTTTCGCGAGATTGGCGGGAGAGCGTACCGCGTGGATTACGTCAATGGATGTCCCGGAAAACTTCGAGATTTTGCGCAAGTCGTTTGCGGGAATATTTCCGGACGCATATACGGGAACCCCATCGCAAAAACGTCGAAAATTTTTCTCATTCACTTTATCACGGGCGAGCTTCGAGTTGAGTAAGTATAGATTTTTCTCGCGCCGCACCCCAGAGAGTGGAAAACTTTTTTTTTTTTTTTCGGTAGCTCCTTGAGAATTCTCTCGGGACGCGCGTTTCCGCGTGTCGCATGGAAATATAAACCGCGCGCATGTTCTCGTCGCGGCGAGATTTTACTTATTGCTCGGTGACCACACAAAGTCGACCTCGCGAACCACCGCCGCGTCCGTAATCACTGGCGACTTGTGCGCTGGCAACGATTTTAAAGAGCTGACGAGGCTAAATGACCTCTCATTACACGTCGCTGGCGATTTATACGCGACGTCCATAGCGCCGTAAAATGATCGTCGTCGCTGTCATTCGACAATGCGTCCACGCGTCGCCACATTTGCATTTGCCCGAGTACCGGCCGTAATAACACGTCTATCGTGTATGTACGTGCGCGCGTGTTGCGTTGGTTTCGATGAGTGTATGTGAATTTGTATTGCGCGTGATGTTACAACAAGACTTTCGCGATGATCGTCTTTATAGCTTTGCAGCTTAAAAAGACACAAAGCACAATATAAATGGAAATAATTCTCGCAATAAACGGTCGAATTGTGTTCGATTCGCGACATCAAACTGTGACTTGAAATACCCTTACTTTCTACAATTGAAGTAAATTATAAACGAACTTGATGAATTAAATCGGCGTTGTCGCGCTTATCTCAGAAAATGGTGCGACATGTAACACAGAGAGAAAGAGAGGAGAGAGAGAGAGAGAGCTCGCAGCCAATTACACGAAACTTTGTCGCGCACATATACTTGAGAGTTAACAATAACGACCACAATTTTCAGCTTTATCTAAACCCGCAGCTGTTAATTATTACGATAAAGTAAACGAAGTTAAGTCCAACTCCGCGAAAACGTGTCACGCGAGTTACCGACAGGTGTAGCACGACACGTGACAGCGTTGCTTTCGCGAATATAATGCACGGCGTGAGGAGAGAAGTTGACTATTTCCGCGTGAACGCCATTGGAAAATATTCAACGCTCGATCGAAGTTCCGATAATTATTCGGTGCTCTCAAACGATAAAAAGATTTTCAGCAATTAATGTAATATGTGGATGCAGAAGTAAGGTTACATTAAATATTTGCAATAAATAAATGACAGATCTAAATTATTCTCAAGTATTGCGATATATAGCAAACATTAATTAATGCACATAGAGAGAAAGCCTATATAAATAAATAATTACAACATTCTAGAATATATATCTGAATATATATCATCGCGAATATTCTACAGTCGCGTGTGGCTCGCGCGATATAATGATGAAATTTGTTGAACTACGAACATATAATTTTAATAACCGAGCATCGCCGCGCAATATTACATCGCACTTTCCCGAGAAACTAATTAATTTACACGCAATGAGGAGAGAAACTATTTCGCGAAACATAAAATATTTCACTTCCATTTGATTGACATTTTGACAGTCTGAACTGGTAGGTAGATCGTTTTTAACCGCCGATGTATTTGCCATCGCCGCAAGACGCGAGAAGTAATGCGCGGTAATTTCTAGATCGCGCATTTAGATAAGCTCCGCGCGCGTCCTTTGCGCGTTCCTCTGATTAATCGAGTTACGTGGGCGCCGCGGTAAACGCGCGGAGCATGTGTAAAAGATGCGCGCGAATCGACAGCGCGCGGTGAACGCTCAACGCGTCAATCGTTATTTATATGCGCGTGCTTAAAAAGCAGCGCGATATACGGTACGCGCGGAGCGGTTTTTATACCGACCGCATTAGGTAATCCAATTGTACGTTCCACTTTTGCGGATTCGAATAACCAACGTGAGGTCAGATTACACTTTTATTTATGGTAATCCTTACCAATTACCTCATTTCCCCACGAAATTCGCGCAAAAGTAGGTTTTGTTTTGATCAAATTTCCTAATTTATTCTGAAAAATGAAATTAACGTTTATACATATTATATATATATACACACACACACACAAAGTGATCAGAATTGACTTGTCAATATTTTCTCATTATCGTCGATGAGATCACCTCTTTCGTATTACTCGCTCTATCATTATGTCCCAAACAAAGTCAGAAATTCAATTATCGTACTTTTAATTAGTCGCAACTTCGTCAAAGCTGTCGCGTACCACAAAGAGTGTACATAAAATATCATATAGAAAAAATTATTCAAATAGCCGGTCGCAATTATGAATGTGAGAAATATATACGTACACACAGTACTGCGCGAAGTTAGTTTGCTGAGAATCATTAAAAACAGAATAAGCCGGGATTCGCCGGGCGATAATTAAATTTGTGTTGTCAAAGACTGGGCAACTTAACTTAACTTATTAGGCGAAGTGGGATATTTTGAAAGACGCCTGTACGCCGCGCGGCGCCAAGCGATCTAGTCATTTATACAAGAGGGCATTAATTATAGAATATCGTGGCTGTGAAACTTCCTAATTCCGGTATGGCCATTAATTAACGGGGGCTTCAAACTCTAATTCCGTGCCCGAGTGCAAATACATTACGGAGAACACGGGTGGCTACGTGTACGTATAGAATCGCCGGAATTGCGCGGGAAATTGCAACCACAAAATGCATGGATCCGCTGTGTTCACGGAGGAACACGACTTTCAGATTGACCCGATACTCGCGGCGCTCGGAGGAAAAACGAGGGAAGAGAGCCGGAGCGCGCGACGCGATGAGAAAGGAGAGAAAAATGTAGGGAAAGAGTAAAACAGAGGGAACGAGAATAGGGATAACCGACAACGAAGATAGATAGAGAGAGAGAAAGAGAAAAGAAGAGAAAGAGAAGACGCGCGAGAGAAGGTAAATGCACTCGCAAGAGAGAAAGAACGAGACGCGAGATGAGAAGAGAGAGGGAGAATGCGTGGTCCAGTAAGCGTCAGTCTTCAATTCCGCGCCGTAGTGCGCCAGTGTACCCGGCCATTTGCATATAAATCAGGATCAGAGGAGCGCACCGAGGGTCTCGAAGCGTGTATGTGGCGGCCATGATACGAGGACAAACAATCGCTCGCAATTATGCAAATCCCGGTTGAAAAAAAAAAAAAAAAAAAAAAAAAAAAAAAGAAAAAAAAAAGAACAAACGAAGGAAAGAGAACGGAAAAGAGAGACCTCTCGAAAAAAAAGCGCGCGAGAATAAGCTTGGTTAACGCGTTCAAACAAAAAAGCTCTCGCCGCGTTGTGGCGGCATAAAATTCCGAGGGTCGCTCGAGGATCATTACAGTTACGGTGGAACGAATTTTAGGACCTCGCGACCGACATCACTGCGCACGTGGATAGCGCGTCAAAAAGTGGGTCGATCGAATTCACGCCGCCAAACGCGAGCCGAATAAAAACCGCGAACCGAGCGTTGTTGCTCCAAGTGTACGCGAGCGCGTATTCTTGCGCGCTCGTATACGCATCTCTCTTCCTCTCTGTGCATTTTTCTTTCGCAATTTGCATATGAATCTGAATCGAGTTCCGGTGACGCGCAGCCCCCGAGAGCTGGCGCGACAGAAGACATACAGAGGCGTGTGAATGAGAAACTAGAGTCAAAAACAATGGACGGTAAAGCGTGAAAAGTGAAAGTACTAATAAATCGAGAAAATCGAAAGAAAGTTAGTTAAGGCAGAGAAAAATAAAATATCTAGTCTCGTGCAGAAAAAGAAAACAACAGAGAAGCAAACGAAGCGCAATGAGAGAGAGAAAAAAGGAGTAATAGTCAGCGTTGAGCGAGGCGCCCGCGCCAGAGAAAATCAGTAGTGCGAGTCAGCCGCGCGCGCGCCTCCCTTTTAAGCGCAGCTTGCTGCTGAGCAGAGAAACGGCAATGGGGCAAACACAACGCGGGCGTGTCCATATCGAGGCACCTTGTTTTCCAGGGCGTATAAATTCAGGATCGTAAACAACGTCATAAAACCTACCTAATTGCGCTCCTTATATCGGTTTCTAATAGATCCCTTCGCGTTGTGCGCAACACGCGCGAGTTTCCCGATGCGCGTTTCGCTCGGCGAAGGACAGGCGCGTCCCGCGCTCACGAGTGAATTCGAGGAAACAGGAAGAAGGAATGCGAGCTCTTCTCTCGAGCGTATAATAAACTATTACTCGTGTGCACATAGCCGGCAGAGCGAACGGTCGCTCGTACATGCGCCGGCGCAATTTGCGAAACGTTCGCTCGCCGTGTCGATACGTTGTAATTTGTGCGTGTTTAAGAGCACGCATTACGAGATTATTATGCGCGCCGTGTGGATTACGTAATCACCGGGAGAACGATTCCCGTCGAATGTCAACGTTACCGTGCACGTTTACGCGCGGAGAAAATTTTTCCCTTTCGAATCCCGAGCTCGCGTCGTTATCGCCGCTTCAACGCCGCCGATAGATTGCCGTCTTTATTCCCATTATTGCGCCTCATTCGTTGAACGATCGTGAGCAAAATATCATAACGCTCGAAACGCGCGAATTTAAATGCCCGAAACGAGAAGTTCAAAGTCTTTAACACACACATGTAAAAATATGTTAAATATTTCCGGCTACACTTTTCTCTTGATAATTCCGGAAAATTCTATCTCTCGTTTTCTTTGTTAAAGGATACAGATACAGTTATCGTTACAATAATTTCTACTCGCAGTGAGATTACATTTCACACAAGATAAAGAAAGAGAGAGAAAATGAGAAAAAGAGAAAGAGCTTAGTGATATTATAGGATTTTTTCCGGAAAATAAGTTCGCGCAGGAATGCGACTCGAATCTCGCGAGCGGAGAATTCTCCCGCGACGGCATTTCTCTATATTTGTGTATCTGTAAAAAACGATATCTCGAACACAACGTCTGCAGCAGTCAGTCGGTCGGCACGGAACAGCTGTCCACTCGATTTCACACGAGCGCGAACCGTATACGTAAAGCTTCTTCCTCGAGAATTACTTACAGCGAGGAATGCGCAGCCCGACCTCTGTGCTTCGGAAGGAAGCGCAAAATCCTTTTCGCACAAAATGTCTCGCACCCGTGTGTTTACTATACTCATCTATATGTGTATACACACACGCACACTATATATATATATATATATATATATATATATATATATCCTAACTATAGACCGCCCGTGCAGCAAAATAACGAAATAGAAAGCCGAAAGGAACACAGATAGTATATGACGTTGCGCGCGCTATATACGATATCTCCCGACACAAATTTATTTTGCGGTGAAATTTTCCGTTAAGCACAAAAGCGAGCGACGTGGATATTAAGATTCGTATCGCGCGCGCTTCAACTTTATTGTGTCTACAATATTTTAATCCATCAATGAAAATTATATCAAAATAAAGAAATAAAAATTTTCTAAAAATGTTCGTCTGTTCTATTTGAAAGTTTTCTGTTGTCGTCGGTAAATATGTAGTTTTAATCGTACAAAAATCTCTCCGGATAAGAGAAAGATTTCCATATATATATATACACACACACACTTCTTCGTCTGTAATTATAGTGATGCGTTTCTTAATATTTCATGCGCGGTTATCACGGTGCTTTTATATCAGATCGGATAAATTTCTTTTGCCGCTTTAAAGCCGGCTCGAGCCACACTATATGATTTCCCAGGAGTGCGTCACACCCCGCAACATTTTGTGAAACGTCCGCGCGCGGGCAAATATGGATGTTTGCGCGTCGCGATGGACAGCACAAACAGAAGACTTTTAAAACAAAGAGAAAGAGAGAATGAAATTGGACGACGACCGAGATCCTCCGCAATTTCTCGCGATGACGATTCTGGAACTGATTCTCTTAGCCTTTGCGCGCGCGGAAAGCAATTCAAATGACACACATAAGAAAATTAATTATCCATCTTTCCAAATTAATTTCCGTAAATGCACCTAACTGATAAAATTCAATCAACTTTGCATTAATATTTAATGCAATATAATATATAATATAATAATGTTTCATCTCATAGTTATGTAATATAATATATCAATTATGGTCTCATATATATATATATATATATATATACACACGTGTTTGCGGTCAATCACTATAAAATAATCAATACGTTTGTATTGTAACGCGTAGTTAAACATTTCCTATATGTAATTACATATAATAATTTTCAATATATAAACACGTGTGCTCTTGCACATTATTGCGCCATTTTGCGCGATGGAAAATAACGAGAAGCAAAAAGTCTTATAATAAAATACGAAAATTGTTTAAACGAATCGTCCGTAATAAAAAATTACACGAATGAACGCAGGTGGTCGGTGGAAGGCAAGATATGAAGATAAAGAAAAGAAACGAGATGGCAGCGGAGAATGAAAATTATGAAATTGGCGAGAGTGCGTCACACGGCGCAGCGGCGGTGTCTCGCGTATTATCACGTATCTCTTTTAAATTAATGGAAGCGGCACGTCACAGATGTGCGAATTGCTCCGCTGCGCATTCTATGTATGTACATTATATATATCGAATATATACGTGCGGACAAGTACACAAAAGAGAGCAGTCCCGGATGCAAAGGAAGACGAGCGTAAAGAAAAAACCGCAAACGAGCGCAAATAAGTTTACGTTGCGAAATAAGACGAGAGAACTGGAATATTATCGCGAGGGGAGTGAATGAACGGCGAGCGTTTCATGAGTCGCGCTACATTAAGTATAATTATTGTGACAGCGAGAAGCGAGCACGGGTTGAAACTCACGAGTAATACAGGATACCACGGTGCGGGGTTTGCGATCCGTGGCCGTCGTCGAGCGCATATATGGTAGTTACGCGTACACGTACTATAAAACACTTGTGTCCGGATCCCTGTCGCGTGCGCGCGCGCGTTCTTCTCGAGTCACCAGGGAGAGTCCCTCGCTGCATATATTCCGGACACTCCAACAATACTTCGCATTCTCCTTCGCTGCACTCTCTGTCCTTTCAGCGTCCCCCTCTTTAGTTGGCTGGGTCAATAATATGCATTCTCTTCGGTCCTTTATTTTTCTTTTCATCGAGTCCACTCACAGTTTACTTTACCGCAATACGCGCGCTTTATTTTCTTTTCGTCTCTCTTTTTCTCTCCCTTTCCTCTTTCCTTTTTCTTGTCGTATTTGTTTCTAATTATCGCGTGCGTGGTAAATATTGTCAATATACGGAGCGAGCGTATTTCCTTTCGCGGTGTGTGTCTATCGAATATCTGATGCGTTCAAACCACGTCGATTCGACGGCTACCCCGTGGAACAAACCGTAAAACGACTTTTGGAGTACGTGTTAAGGGCACTAAAAAGACCCCGTCTATTTTTCGAGAGGGGGCAGCTGGAAAGAATTGATTGCGCGCGACTGCCGCTGATGGCGATCGATGCTCGCTCGTTATCGCAAGATTTGTTGCTGATGCCCGTGTGTACCACTCTTGCGCCGGGTTGTTCACACGTTTCCCGAGAGCTTGATCGCGGGAAAGAACGTGCAAGAATATCCCGACTCTCTTTAAAGATTCTTTATGGAAGTATAAAGAGAGAGAGAGAGATGGTTTCGCTTATAAATCTTTCTGTGAGGTATTTTAATGCGCCGTTCGCGTTTTTTGTTTTCTTCAGCTTGCTCGCGTTGGAAAATATTCCGATTTTCAATAATTTCACAAAAATGTTTGGTCAATGATTTATTTATTTTCGTCGACGGAAAGAGATAAAACGAATTTTTCTTGCAGAGCTTACGCCCAAGGCGAAAACAAATTTCGATGCAGATAGGAACATCTAAAAAAAAAAAAAAAAAAAAAAAAAAAAAAAGCTGACGAGAAAAGTAAGGCAATCTGCAAAAACAAAACAAAGCGCCTCGCAAATATAGAGTAGTTTCGAACGTATTTACTTCGAACGTATATAACTTTTTTTTTCGCGCTACGCGACTAAAAACAATTCTACGCGGTGAAATAACCATTCGAATGCAAAACGATCTTTTAAATCTATATCCTTTTTAAAAGTATCTCTTCCATCATGGATGAAACTAATTGGAAAAAATTGCTTTGGAAAAACAGAACATTTTTATAGCTATGAGATATAATGTCGGAATAATTTTCAGAATTCTTCTTGGAAGACGCGGAAAGCTGATCTTTTCATTATGTAGCAAGATGTGAAATGAGATGTAACAAGGGACGGCAAATGCTGAACGGATTGATAATCCATCCATAATGCCGCGCGAAAGCTTGTTCGAGTTCAAAGTTGTTAGGCTTGGTTATCTGTACCGGTCCTTGAAAAGCTTCTTGCGAGAAGGGGGATGCCGGGGATGGAAAGGGTTGCCAACAAAATTGATGGGCGAGTCTCGCGCCGACGAACCGAGAGTCAAGTTGATGGACCGAGCGACGATAAGGTTACGGAGAGGACGGTCGGACGGAATACAAATTTTCCCCAGATGACGGATGTCGAGGAATTTCCACTTCGTTATTCACTTCGGCGGATCCTTCTTCCCATCGCGTCCCATGTTTCGAGGCCCCCAACGTCGTTAGGACGCGCGCAGCTTTTCTCGTCACCCTCACATATTGACAGAAATTCATACGCAAAATTCGCGTTTTTTTTTCCTCTCCGAAGATCGATCCTAGATGGAGGGAAAACGACGAAATCGGTACACGGCATGTAATCCAAAAAATATTCGCTTTCCGCGCAATTTGTAAAATTTCGCGGAAAAGTTTTGCTGTGTTTTTTTCCAATTTGTTTTATTTATTTTTTGTTTGTTTTTTTACACACGCACACAGGACAGCATGAAATATATTCCCGATACGAGCATTTTGATACAAGATTGATTAATAATATCAAACTTTGCTCCGGACGATGAATCCCAATTGCGGTAGACATCAAGCCACAATGCAACTTAATGAAGATGTACGGATAGTACGAGGAAACCGCAGTGCACATTGTGGATACGCATATATTCAGCTATATTGGCATTTCGTTGAACACAATATCGCACGTACGCAAATTACTGTTAGTTAGGATAGAGAATGTTTCAATCGAAGATGATTCAATTGCCATATCTCTCTCTCTCTCTGTCTCTCTCTTGCTTTCTCTCGTTACATAAATCTTTCAAATATAATTCGAATTCTCCAACAGCGACACTTGAGAAATGTAGTAAAAAATGTACATATAATATAATATTTATCGACAAAAATATCTAGTCTTCAGAGAAAGATATTGCGCGCGCTGTTCTCACACATCGCTCTCGCGAACATGTAACATAAGTTACATTTAGCGAGACGTATAAAATGATAACGGCAGAACAGTCAATAATCCACGAGTGCTTTTGCGCAATGTTCCGGAGCAATTTACGAGCAAGATATTGAAACGAGGGAAAAAGAAAACTGTATATTTCCCAGCAACCCTCTTGGTGCGATAAAAACAGGTTTGGTTCAATTTTATCGAAACCGTGTCAATGCCAAATACATTTCCGGATTCCCTAGCAAGTGTATATATCAACTGACGCTTTCTTTTTTTTCTATTCGCGAAAATATCATAAATCACGTAAAGTGTCACAAAATACGCAAAAATTCTTTGCGCACGAATATTGTTTATATAACTCTGCGTTATTTTTCTCACTATTTATATAATTACGACATTCTGAATTGCATAACTATGTAACGTAATCGTAGTGAATTTATAATTTATTGCGGTCCACGTGTACGTAAAAACTTTTTACATACGTGGAGATGATATTGCAGAAATGAAAATAATAACGCAACGATACTCCGAAAACCGTATAACGAAACGTCATAGACGAACACTTCCTTATCCATCCATTACGTTTCGCCGCGGAGAAAGAAAATGGAGCGCCGCTCTTTCTCCGAGGAGAGAGAGCCGTTTTATTATTTGTAAAACGTAAGCTCGCCATCAAAAGTGCAGTATTTACGTTTGAAAGTTTCACGAGAGTTTCGGACAGGCACGTATTCGTATCAAAGCGCGCGCGCGCGCATGGTTTATTTATCGATCGATCAGCAGAGCGCGTACATCTCTCGTCGATCTTTCGTTCTTTTACGCCGCATTAAGGATATTACGTATGCAAGCACGTAGTTGCGACGATAAAGGTCTCATAGTAGCGATATTTGCGCGCTGTCGAGGCAGTAAAGACCATCTTATCAAATATGGAGAGAGCGGTATAATATCCGGACGGAGGGAGGGAGGGAGGGAGAGGGTGAGTTTGGCGAGCTCGGGAGATTTTATAAATTCCTGATCCAACTTTCCGGGATCTAATGGAACTCGAGCTCTATATTATTGAGCGCACTATCCGAGTGGTCCATTACCCTAAACGCGCGCGACACCGCATAATTCGTCTTAGCTGCGCGAAGTCCGTTAATTTGTCGCGCGTTAAAACTTTAACCGCGTGACGCTTTCCCGCACACACGCATAAAACAGGAGTTGAGAGAATTTCGAGGATGTTTTCACAATTGACGTGTTGTGTTTTATCTCGTTAAATATGCAAAGTGTGTGTGTGTACATATGTATTGTTTCCCGGCACGTGTGCAAAACTGCATAGTTAATCGAATACTATTATTACGTTGTAAAAAATACAAGCGCAAAATTGAGTATTGTTTTGAATGTCTAAAACTTTCATCCGCGGACACGTATAAAACTATAAAATATAATATAATATAATATGCGCGCGCATGAGATTTGTAAATTTCATCCGATCGTACAAAAAGATTTAATAATGAAATTTCCCACCCGACGGCTGTGTGTCTCTGAAATCGAATAACACATTTTAAATGTTCTCGATTTTCGCGTGTTTGCGAGAGACGCTCACGCGCCCCGTCGGCCGGATTTATAGCGGCGTTGATGTAAACGCCACGTATTTCAGGTCGATGGAAAACTACTGCATAGAATGTCCAACAAAATTGCGGAAACAATATATTCGACGAGCGGACTGGATGAATAAATGGCCGTGACTATCGATTTTTACGGATCGATGAGTGGCTACGGTTTCGTTTGGCTTCGACCTCTCGGGTCCGGAGAGACTCCATCCCCGTCCGTCACCGCCTATTGGACCCAAATATCGTTTATTGCTTTCGGCCTAAAAACAATGCCTTTACGCAGCCGTCGTTCCGCACGCAACGTCATACAATCTCCCAAAATTGCGATAGAAGCCACTGCGAATCGTTGCGGCCGTTAATTGATCGTCCGGTAGTTTTAATACAATATTAATGCGATAGGGAACAACGTCAGTTGCGAAAAAATTAATTGTGGATGTTCTCAATTACGTAATTTTATATAATTTAAATCAATTCTAAAAAAAAAAAAAACAAACACTTTCATTTAATATGAAGCCAACTGCAGATATCTCAAATTTGAAATCGTGTTATTGCAAACTTTGCCCAATATTGAATCGCGTAAGTTCACGAAAGCCAGAATTGTGAAGTCGTAGAAGTCAATAGCCGAACTGACATCGACAGGCTTCCGATCTGCGTGGATTTTCCTCCCGAGAAAGGAACACGATATCTCCGGAGGTAAATCCCAATAGAGACAGTACTGCGTTAAGCAGAGATTTTTCTTACGTATATTCGGCAGCGAGTAGCAAACAAATAAGACGGAACGATTCGAATCGAACATAAACAAAAATGTAGCTTCGCAAAAAGTTCACACATCTCGTGGCATCTATTAAATACAACAAATTATGTGGGACAAAGTTATGCAAATGTTATTATTGCCGAATTTTTGCGCCTGTACGTTTTTTTTTAATTATAATAAAGCGACTATAATTGAGATAACTTGTGTCGTGGTAACTGGGGCCTTGACAACATTATATCCCGCTCACACCTCGATTGGGATTAAAAATTAATCCTCAATTAAATTCCGCCGGTGAAAATGACTCGCGTCACATGAAGAGAGTAATACGAGTCGCGCGAACAGCCGGTAAACAGGTGGTAAACTGCGAAACGCGTGGATAAAACATTTCGTCATTTTGCGCGGAAATTCGACCGTATCGCGAAATGCGACCGTTATCCGGATGTATTTTAATGATTCCCCGTAATGAGCGCGTGAAGAAGAACTCAATGCGATTCCTCGTCCGGTGTCGAGTGTTCGTAATAGCTGGATCACGTCATGGAAATTGCAGCGAGGAGATGCGTCGGAGGACGCGAGGGGAGTTAATGGAGAACCCTCTTGGAAGAGGAAAGGATAACGGGAGAATAGATAGTGGACGTTGCTCGTGGCCGGAATGGAATGGGACGCACAACGTGAACCAAAAAGCAGTCGGAGGAAGACAGAGAGATCGGAGAAATGGGATTCAGGAACTGTGAGGGGGTTGGGATGCAAGTACCTATACCACACTCAAACCTTCTCCCTCGGGATGGTGAGAGAGACCCGCTATTGGCTACTCCATTGCTCATCACAACGTACCAGGGTAAGCTCGAACAAAGCTTCCGCGAGCAATGCTTTTCTTATGGTTCCCCTAATCTGGCTTAGAGAGAGCAACGCGTTGCTTTCTCTGTCTCTCTCTCACTTTCTGGTTCTCTTTGTCCCTGTTTGTTTCTCTCTCCCTCTCTCCCTCCCTCCCTCTCTCTCTCTCTCTCTCCTCTCTGTTCACTTCCGCCAGTCCAATTTACGTTGGTAAGAGCCACGTCATCCCGGAACGGAAACGCTATCCCCCCGGATAACGCGCGCAATTGCAGGCAATGCGATGTACCCTTATATGTACGATCAGCGTTATTATACATTGGTACGGGGTGAAAATAGACGGGATGAATTTACTGTTCGCATATCGCAGTTAGCAAAAAAAGAGGAAAGTACGTAAATATACGGAACGTTCTAATTGAAAAATATTCAACAGAACGACTTTTTCGCTTTATCGCGTCCGAACGACGACGACGCGATAGAAGCGAGCGGGAGTTTTTGCGAAAAATGAAAAATTCCGACAGAGACAAACTTTGTCTCTGCAGATGACTCGTATGTAGATACGCATAAAGGCAAAAGCTGCTGCAGCAATTATAGTACTTTGATACGTGGAACATTCATTCAAATCGAACTCTGAAAAAATTTTGTTTTTTTTTGTTTTTTTGTTTTTTTTTTTTTTTTTGTCGCGGTGATTCTGCGCGATGTCGCTTGTGTTTCGCGTACTAATTCGAAACCGTCGAACACGCTGACAAATCACCAATTTCCCGTTGAAGTTGCGTGTTTTATTGGCGAACACGTGTCAGCGCGCGCTGTAACAGAAAAGCCGCTTCGTGTGCGGCTTCGCGACAAACGCGAGTCTTGTCATCCGTGATCCGCGGGATAATTTTAATTAGCTCGGGAGTTTGAATCAACGAGCGCGTCGAATAAACCTGATCAAAGAAAGAGCCGCACACAGATACGACGCATAGAGAGAAAATCCACCCTCTTTTTCTGAAAAGCCACCCGCTCTTTTTGACGCGCTCAATGGCGTATTGCGATCGCGTAACTATTGTCACACACTGGAATCCAAAACAAAACGACTACTGCTGATGACACGTTAAACCATCGTTCGAATCCGAATCTGGCCTTTGTCGCGCGCGAGTTCAATTACACGCGGCGCACGTGTGTATTAAGCACGAAAGGCTGACAACAAGACAGGCGCGTACATACGCAACTATTTGCCGAACCTATGACGATCGAACGGGGGGGAGGGGGGTACGGATCGATTAGTCAGGTGATGCCCATTCGTGCCCGCGCCAAAGAGAAAGAGGAAAGAAAAAATAAGCAAGAGACAGAAAGAGATAGAAAGAACACGAACGATGAAAAATAGTTTTACCTTTTTTCCACTTCCCCTTCGGACTCACCGTCTTATTTTTTCCAGATTTTGCTCCCTTTCATCATCACCCGCTCGGCGAAATAGACGGACCGCGTCGTGAAGACAAGAGAGAGAAAGAGAGGAAGGGAGGGAGGAGCCCGAGATATCCGTCTGTTTCACTTGAAAAAGGCACTTTCCGCGGCAGCACAATAACCAGGACTGGTTAGCTACGTGCCTGAAATAAAACGGGACGTTCGTTCTTAAATCTCCTCTCGCGCAGCAGCGATCGCCATGTTTGGATAACGACGAACCATAACGCGGTCATCTCCCCTGCGCTAATTTTTTTTTTTTTTTCTTTTTGATCGCGTGCCTTCACCCACACACGCGTTTCCGGCTATTCGGCGCTCGTTATCGTCTCATCTGACGTCCTCTTACTCCCTGTTCAAAATTTCCACATATTCCTAAGAGTTCTTGTTCAGTTCGCCCTCGGACAATAACTAATACGAGGGAACGTTCTCAAAACCCTCTCGGAAATGGAATCATCTAAATTCACGCAGAGAACGAACCTCGTGTCAAAGTCACGAGACCATTTCGCGAATCGGAATACGTTGTTGTTCTTCGATATCGCTTTTGTTCGAAACGTTCGCGCTATTTCCGTCGATTCGGAAAGATAACATCGGATAATTTTCGTCGGCGCGATGATTAAAATGAACGTTTCACGCCGCTATTCGCTCGTGTGTGTGTGTGTGTGTGTGTGTGTATGCGCGTAAAGATAAAGCGTGCGCGTTATCACAGTAATATATAATCTCCGTATCTTTTCTACATTGTATTATATTTTTTAAATGACGTCAAAAGTAACAAGTTGTGCGCACACGCGCGGAGAACAATAATAGATTTTAACACAATAATGCCGAGCCGCTGGGAATCGAGTCGCTAACAAATTGGCTGGTACCCGAGAATAATGATTAATAGGTCGCGTCCCTGGGGGAATTAAAATGAAACTTCGTGCTCATGTACACGGTATTATCATCCTTTATTGTTCGTGCGCAACTCGGAAAGGGGGGAGAGAGAGAGAGAGAGAAAGGAGAAATCACCCGTGTCAGAATCTTTGACAGGCACATCTCGTTCCATTAGACTCCTCTCGTAGATTGAATTAAATTGAATTCTGCACACGAGCGAATTAATTTTCCTCGTCGCAGCGTTAGAATAAGGAAAAGAATCGCGACCGCTCGTAGAAGGCCGCTCGATAAGACTTATACTCGTTAAATCCGTGTTACACATAGAACCGCGCGCGTCGAGTCACGCTCTCTCACACTCGGGGAGGAGATACAAGGAGCAGCTTTCTATCCTCCCCCTCCCGACAAGAAGTGCATCCAATTTCAAGGCGTATTTAACGTGCCGTATATCACGCGCGACACGTCCGCGCGTACGGTGGTTCGCGCGCGTCTCGCTCTCGCCGTGTATATATTTCTTGTACATTTCGTTGTCCAGTTCCCGGGGCGGATGTAATATATGCTTTATGGGGGTACGGAACGGAAAGCGGCGCGGCGTTTGTCACTTTCTTCTTGCACCGCGCAACACACGATGCAACCACACGCGTAATCATTTATCCACTCCCGAAGACGCGCGGGACGGGCGCGAAACGGGAAACGGCGCGCGCGAGCTTTGTACGCGAGTCACGCGGCAAAACGCGAACGGAACACGATTTTTTCCGACGATCCTACGACGGTGGATAATTTAGCGCGCGGCCTCAGCTCCCGCAAGAACAACATTTCACGTCGACTCGATTCCTCGATTTTCTTCCTGTTCCACGACTCGATCTCTGCGAGATACGATATCGCCGTCGATCGCCGAAAGGCAAACCACAACGCACGTGTATTTACCGTTGCCGCGTGCGCGCGTGTGCGCCAATCGGGACTTAACAACAGTTAGAAGAAGCGCGTCTTTCAATATACCTGGGGATAAAGTAAGCTTATTTATTGGCGCGACGGCGATTGCCTTGAGGAGAGACAGGTCCTGATGGGACTCTCGTCATCGTCTCTATTTGGCATGAGTTTCTTGATTGCTTTCGCGCGTTCAAATGATATGCCGCGACAAATCTCCCGACAACGGCCCGTGTCGACGTTGCTTTATCGCCCATGTACGTCCTTATTCGTCATACGCGTCAATGCGCGCCGCGCGGAAGTCGCACAATCGCGGCAGAAATTCGCGCGGCGCGATGATGGTCGATTTTTCATCCCGTTCGTAACACGTTTAGGAGAGAAAATTTTACGCGTGAATTAATCGAATCGTATTGACGTCGTATTACCATCAAATAATGTCAGTTAAATATCTAACACAGTGTGATATATTAATTCGCTAATTAATATAATATAATGGGCGTTGAGAGATTTATAAAATCAAATACCAGTTAATATCGCGCGCGAATGTGATTATCGTATTATTTTGCACGTGTAGTCGTTGTATATACGCTCTACGTAATAATAAATAACGACTGTCGTATCGAAGCGATAGAAAATGACAATTTGAGATGATACTATTGCAGGAAAGCTATGAACAATAAATTAAAAAAACAAAACAGCAATTAACGGTCATCCGGTAATTCAATTACCTCTGCACACTTTTTCTTTCTGTCGCACTTTTTCTCTTCGCGCAAAACTGCATCGCAGAAATATCGCTCGTTGCCCGAGATAGAATTGAGCGGATACTCCAGTTCCGGAAGAAACTCAGAGATTACAGTGCGAGAGAAGCTCGGGACCGAAGATTATTTTCGCACGATGGACTCGCACGATCATGTTAGTGCAGCAAACGCGCGGCGGCGTTGGTAAAGTGACTCGTTCAAAGGTCGGGTGAGTTTCCGGAAGTAGCGCATGTACAACGTGCAGTGTGCGCGATTCGTCCGCGTGCAACGTTACGTATACGTGTCGTGTATACGTCGCGTGCGCGCACATTCCGTGTGAGTGCCATTACCGTGCACTCGCGTCTCTCGAAAGAGGAAACGCTCTCCTCCTCCTCCTCTTTCTCTCTCTCTCTCTCTCGCCGTATTTGCTAGCTTTTCCGAGCTGTCGTACATCGCCTCGCCCGCTGAAGGAGGAAACATCGCGCGCGGACAATTTTCCCTTAAATACAGTCCGAAGAATAGCGGATCCTTCGGTAACGACCCGACCTCTCTCGAGTCCGTCCTAAAAGATTCCTCGCGCGGAAACTGTGGCGTCCGACGATATCGCAGAGAGAGAAAGAGAGAGAGAGAGGATGGAAGGGTCGTTTTCTTTCTGTCGGGGGGTTTGCTTCGCCACACACCACGAATGCTCGACGAGCATAAGGCGTTTCTCTCTGTTTGTCGCTTGTGCGAGAGGAAGAGAGAAACTCATTCTTTTTGTCTCTCAGATTCTCTTGAATCTCGTCGCCATCGAAAAGTCTCTCTCCGGGGGCCACCCGTAGAAGAGCGGACCTTTGTCCTAAATGATAAACTTTACCCGCAGGACTCCGCTGCGGAAAAGTTTCCTTGTAAAATGTCCACCAATAGGGAAAGCATTTCGGAACTTCGCTATACTTGTTTTGCCGTTGGTCTCTGTTGTTGCCTGTTCCTTTTAAAGCTCATTTAAAACAATGCTTTTCACGGCACACAGTCTCGTTATTGTAAAACGCGCGCGGGAAACGAACGCGTTTTCTCCGCGAGTAAGTCATCTCTTCAATGTCAATTAATCTGTTAAGCGTTCACTTCCGTTTCATTGTTCTATTCCACACATATTATATCCTTTCCGCCGATTCAATTGAAACCGATTAAAAATTAAGACCGAACAAATTCGCAAACGTCCGCGACTGACAGGTGGTTAACGTTCCAATCTCCCGTAACGATTAAAACAGCATTCATGATTTTAATAACGCAAAGTGTGTATGTGTGTATACGCACACGTGATACGAGAAGCCGAACAATCGATAAAGGAAGCAGATGTTAATAGGCGCGTATTCAGGCATCGCTTTGATTTTTCCGCTGTTCGACAGCGTTCGAGTACTCGGGCGTATGTATATACTTGTAATAAAAGCACATTGACTCCGACATTCAATGATCAGCCCACGCGGAAAACTGGTGATGATGGACAACTGGCGCGATTACAAGTTAGCGGACATGACACGGCAGCTTGAGATGTTCGTGAAAACGCAAATACAAAAGCCCGCGCGCTGATAGATTGATGAGCGCTCTCGCCCGTGCTCGTTATGAACGCGCGGCATTCCGGAAGTGTGGATCATCGTCGAAAGAAAGAAGAAAACCGGACGAGATGTTCTTTGTGGCGTGTTTCAGAGTGTCTACTTATTCTTATAAGACGTGCGGGGGAATTAGTGGGACGAGAGCGTGTGGCGCGGAGAAAAATTAGTGATTAGTACCTCGGCTCGGTGCGGCGCGCGCGGAAATTGCCGAGAAAACAATTCCGCGCTAAGAAGTTGCCAGACAATATCGCCGCGCTTCCTACGTGCGCACATGTTCTCTCTCAAATTCAACCGTGTAATACATGACACACACTACCGCGAGATATCACGCGAGTTGTATTTATCTCCTACGAGATTCTATTCAATTGTCCGTTCGAGATCGTCTCTCTAACGGAGTATAATTTTCGTAAACAATCGACATCGCGCGCGAAAAAAAAAACGTTCTTCTCTCCGAGAGAAACACACTTCGCGATAAATGTATATCGCGATCGCCAGATGTAAGTTCCGGTACGTTTTTTCCGTCTCT
Organism: Pseudomyrmex cubaensis; assembly: GCA_014825685.1. NCBI lineage: Eukaryota > Metazoa > Arthropoda > Insecta > Hymenoptera > Formicidae > Pseudomyrmex > Pseudomyrmex cubaensis. The sequence goes on along the minus strand of QVOA01011847.1, from coordinate 54,367 downwards.
CGTATCTGCTGATGAGATCTCGCCGGCGTTATCGCCGAGAGAAACACAACAAACTCTCTCTTTCCTCTCCCCTCCGGTAATTATCTTACGCGTATACACAGTTTATATCGCGTTATTCGAATACGCTCGGATATACACTTAACAGTATCAGCGACATTCAATCCTGAAACCTTATTTCTTATTTCGCCACAAAAGACAGACACGCGCAGCGTGGATTTCCCGAGAAGGAAACTAGATTTAATTCGCCGGCGAAATGAAAGGAAAATAGATTTCCTGGATCTCTCGTCGTGTACACGACTGAACTGCGCCCAGGGGTGTATATATATATATATATATATATATATATATATATATATATATATGTATATAATACGTACGTAAGTATTTACGAGAAAGTATATTTTTCCCGGCGTGTGCCGCGGAGAGACACGACGCTTCTAATTCGCTTAGCTTTTAACGGGCAGGAATCGCGAGGAGTAAAAAGAAAAAAGAATGATAGGGAACGAATTAGCTCAGATGCTCTCGAGTAGGCGTAAATTGCTCAACGCACATCCCGTAGCGCACTTGGCGCACACGAGAGTCCAGACCGTGGAAAGAGAAGCGAAGGCAAACATACACACACGGTGTGTGCGCTGCGCACACACAACGTATCCACGCACGCGTACAAGCGATATGTGTAGTAGAAGAGACTCTTTAAACTTACTCTCCCAACGTAGGGAACGAGAAAGAGAGAGAGAGAGAGAGAGAGAGCAAATCAATACGTTTTTTTTTTTTTTTTTTTTTTTTTTTTTTTTTTTTTTTTTTTTTTTTTTTTTGAAGCACGCACGAGACGCTTCGTTTATCGCTCATATAGAATTTCGAACGGCATTTTTGCAACATCCGAAAATTGGTTAGCCAGGCGTGCGCGACGAAATCGAGAGGAGGAGGATTGCGGTTCCGTACAAATATTAACACATCCGTGTACAGTTTCATCAAATATCTCGTTGGTTTTTACGAGAATGTACATTTGCCAGTAACGTGATCGATATTGAGAGAATGAAGATGTATCGCTTGCCGCAAAACGTTTGGAGAATATTATTTCATACAGCGTTAGATTCGTAAGTGCTGCACTTATCTTTTGCTAAAATTGTTTACGAAAAAAATATTATAATAATATCAAGTTAATGCAATAATTGTTGTTGTGTATATTAAATCTCTATTACACGCGTGTGCGCACAATATGTTGTACCTCTTTAAAACAATACACGATGCTAAGTTAAGGAGTCTATTCAGTCAACCGAGTCATCACTTTTGAGATTCAATCAGCTGCTAGTGCAACTCTGTAAAAACAGCGTTGCAACATCTTATTGCTAGTAATTTATGTTTTAAGTATAATTAATATGACAAACAATGATGTGTGTAAAAAAACTACTAAAAACTAATTAAAAAGAATAAGTGTCTTACATACATACACACGAGAATATTAAATATTTTTTTTAAACCATAAAACGTGTATGTTATCACAGACATATGTTTTTCTTTTTAGATTTATTAACAATAGTTTTTCTCTCCTCTCGCAATTCTCGCGAATTGTGAATAGATCCCTTAAACAACAATAATGTGTAAGTAGAGTCTAATTGTATTAAGTTTCCGCGCAGAACTATATTCCACGCAATATGAAGATACACGGTTACGAGTCGGCCGTGATTCCAATTAATTGTAAAAGAGTTGGGATTAACATAACTGAATTTCATTGGATTAAAATCCCTTATTAGACCGGCGGCGCTGCAGCAGCGCACCATCGCCTGATATATGCATTTTATGCAGATTTGTGAAATGCTACAGAAGCTAAGTAAAAAAAAAAAAAAACATTCGATCGCACACAGAGAGAGGCAAGCGAGATCGCGGGGAGCCGCGGATAAAGCAAAGAAAAAGACATTTGCGCGCACGGCGGTTCTTTGATTACCGCGCGAGTCCTCCGAGTTTTATTCCGTCCGCGGATTGCATGTCCGCTGCTTATAAACGCGTAGTGCCCCGCGGCGGCAGCTTTGACGACAAGGGAGACGCCGCGGCGAGACGGTCGGACTCTAAATGAAAAAATGGTACGAATTAATTGAATCGAGTTTAATTGGTGTAAAGTAGACAGAATAACGCGCGTTTCCACATTTCTGCGTGTATAACGGACATTTGCAAAAGTATTTAACTATCTGTAGCGCAAGAGCGGAACGCAATAAAACAAGAGGGGAGGGACCCGCGGAGGAAAAGAGAGATTTAACCTGCAGAAAACTTCCCGCCGAGAACACGAAGTATCGCACCAATTATCGGATTATTTCTAATTGCTCTCTCGCGCACACGCCTGATATTCATGAGAAAATGGCGTATGAAGCATGCTTCGACTGTTATCGCCGTCGTTTATTTTAGCTACGATGTGTTAAAGTACACCGCCCGTGAACGACCGTATGAGTATGTACGTGCGCGCGCATAACGCGTTACGATTATACTTTAATTACATTAAAACAACAATGACCGGAGAGTGTGTGCTCGACTAAAATAACTAAATTCAGCTGCGAGCGATATCAAAGACAAATACTGGAGTAAACCTAGCGCGCGCACGGGAAAATACGGAGAAATATTGAAAATACAGGTACTTGAAAATTACACGACGATGTAGTGCGTTACACGATGCGCAATATATGTATATACATTATACTTGTATGTATAGGTCAGAATAGTTAAAAATTAAATTATTATGTGTTAATGAGTTACTATGTTCGCGCGCTGCGTGCGAGCGAGCGAGAATGCGTTATAAAAGATATAATATATTCAATATCGTTATTGAAATTTTAATCATGTCTCCGATTTATGCGCGCTATCATTGAGAAGTTTAAATATCTCACGCACTGCTACATCGAGATTTAATCAAAATGAAAAAAGTCAGCTGATCAATTTAATTTCGAGCTGATCGGTTTGTAATGAGCATGACATTCAATCTTTGGCGAGTTATTTAATGTGATTATTTAATATAATTATTTCGGAAACACACGAGTAGAATTCATTCGTTTCGATATCGTTTCTGTACCAATTCTTGTTTTCGCCCAATGGACAGGCGGAATTTAATTAATAAAATATGAATTATTTCTAAACGATTACAACAGATCCGCATTTCGCATGGTTGATTCCATATAGTTTTCGATAATAGTTAAAAGATTATTACTTTTACGATATATATGCGTTTATAAAGAATCAATTGTTTTTTCAATATAAGTTAAATATTATTATTTTTTTTTACAGTGCAATGTGCAGCTTGATTATTACATTGCATATAAATAAAACCAAATAAGATAATTAAGTTCATTGCGCGCGCGCGTTTCCCGGAATATGCATAAATATTAAAGAATTTCGCGTATCAAAGTTCACTTTTCGCATTTTCATTCCTGGTTAAATTGCGCACCGCGCGCGTCCCATATTGCTCGCATAATTAAAATAAGGTCGCCGTATGGAACATTACGAGGAGACAGAGAAAAGCGCAATTCACGCACATAATATTAATTGCCAATGCAATATCGTTTGTTGTAATAAACGAGTATGAAATAAATGAAAACATGATACTTATATACGCGAGTTAAATTGGATTTAATGCTTCATGAATCTGCATTAGTGCGTGTATTTATTTAAGCGGGGAAAATTAAATGTGGGCAGTGCCTGTGATAAAATTAACAACAAATAACAATAACTGTAGAAGCCTTCCTCTGATGGGTAATACATCTAAGTAATTCTTTATACTCGAATCGTTTTCAACTGTGATTTTAATCACTCCGAAATCATTTAATTTTCTCGCTAAAATATTAAAACACGTTAACTGTTGAAATTTGATTTGTGTGTTTAAACGGAAGATGCAAAATAAAAGTAAACAAAGGCTGACCGATTAAATTTTAATTACAAAGTTTATTTCAACAAGAATGAATAATATCGATCCCGATAAAGCCCTATATATTTATTTTAATCAAACGCAAACTTTGAGCTCAAAATTGCTTATATAATGCACGTATAACAAACACCAGAAAAAATAACAAAGAAATATTGTTTTATTCAATAATTGATGCCAATAATTGATGCCAATTTGCCCGAATTTAGCGGTATTGAATTTTCCCTTACCTCTCACGCTGAGAAATATGCGACTGCTCAAATGCACCACATTTCGCGTATTGAAATGTATATGTACACATATGTGTGAGGGTATTATATAAATATATGAGAACGACGAATGGCGAACAGTGCGACTGATGGAAGGAACCAGTATACCGTGGTCTCGCACCTAGAGGTCCGGTTCTCCTTGATCACGGTAGCACGTCCTTCACTTATGAGCGTATATAGCCGTCTAAAGGTAGCTTTGAATTTCACAGAAAGCGGTCCGAGCTCTGTCCGAGCTTTAATTGAATCGGCTGAAATTAATTTCAGCTGTCGCGCGCCCTCGGAAACTCAGGAAGGTAGAGCGAGGACGAACAGGAAGCGAGAGCTTCCGGCCCTTCTAAACCCTCTCTCTTTCTCTCTTCCCCCTACACCGAACGCGCAAATTGCTTAGGGGGGAGGGGAGGATGAACATCACTGGCTCTTAAACTTCGGCGCCTCTTGGAAGAATGAAATCATATGCAATTCACTCACATTTATATACGTGTAGTATGCAGTTTGCGTAGTTGAATTAATTGTTATTCTCAATTGTCCTTTACGAGCGCAGGTCATTGTCGTTAAATTACTCAGTCTCTTTATTTAAAACGATTGTAAAAGAAAACGTAATAAACGAAAAATAAGAACAAATTAATATAAATTTATTTCGAGAACTATTTTTATAAAGGTAATACTCATATATCATCTAAAAAAAAAAAAAAAAAAAAAAAAAAAAAAAAAATCGCAACTATAATACTCGATAATTACGCGCGCGCCGATTCAAACTTTAATCTGCGGTAGTAAACTTATTAGTACTCCGGTATTGCTTTTCCCTCCTCTGCGTTACGCGCATTACTAATATATAGAGTTTTAAAGCTTATTCCCCCGGTGTATTTATTACGCGTCTCAACACCGGAAGGAATTCATCGATTAGATTGCCAATTATCGTGTTATATGCTTATGCGTGTATCGAACCGAAGAAGTTATGGCTCTCGCGCGTATACATCACGCGTCAACATGCGTTTAGAAGAGACGCCAACAGTCAGTCATCATTTCGCTTTTCTATGGGAGCAAATTGCTGATTACGGCTTATATGCGCGTTTGTTTATTGTCGCGCGTAACGCATCACGTGCGCGAGAATCATTAGCTATTTAATTCCGCAATGAATATTCATTGGGTTAAGAACATTCGCAATAACTATTGCATTACAAATGAGACCATTGAAATATCGCGAGCTCGATATATATACATATACACTGCCTCTCGGCACAAAAAAAAAACCAACACGACTTACAAATAAGAATTAGAATAGACACTGTGCGAGCTCGAGACGCTAAATGCTTCGTAAATTTTCCCAAGAGAATACAGCGCGCAAATAAAAGAAACTCTCGCGTGTTTTTCTCTATTAACCGGTGCGGTGATGTAAAAAATGTACGATATATAGAATCGAAAAGTCGAGCGTAACGCCGAGTTGTCCCGCGGGGCATTCGACGTAACGTGCGGAGTGATTGCAACAACGCGGACAACAAGTACAACGCGGTCAGAACGCGACATTTTTCCCGTTGCAATTGCGATCGAAGCCCGAACAAGAAGAACGAATCGTTTTCGACAAAACCGGAAGCTGTCGATGGACGCGAATTGATTCGTATTCTCGTTTATCCCAGCGTGCGCGGCTCAACACGCGTACGGGATTATGGTACAAAGGATTTTCCGCATTTACGTGGCCCGAATTGCAAATCCTCACCTCGCGAACCGATTTCCCCCTTTCCTCTCCGCCGAACGCTTGCGAGCTCGCTATATTTTTTTGCGTCCTCCCATGACAATGTGCGCGTTTCCACGTGGAACTTTTGATTGTGTTACGAGTACCGAGCCGGATGCGAAATCCACTCCCTTCCCCCACGAACATCCCCGGTACATTTCAAAAAAGACTCCGATGCGATATCGCGCGTTCGATGAAGTACGAGCGATATCGTATAACAATGCGCCGCGAATGCGTGAATATAATTGGCTTTCCGAATGCTGATTATTCGCGGAAAAAATACGATTATGTAGGCGGGATTCTCGAAAAAGCAGAATATTGAATCCACAATCGAAATACCCCGTCCACTCCCGCGATTCAATAGTTCGGACTTGATCAGAAAGCTTTCCCCGCCTATAGTTTTGTAAAATAACATTCGTCAAACCGAAAGAATTAAAAAAAAAAATAAAAAATAAAAAAAAAAAAAAAAAGAGCTTGAACGTACAGATGAATTCATCAATTTTCCATTTGCATCTCACCGAATCATGAATAAAAGGTGAGGGCAAATATCGAAATCACATATATAATATTTTGCTTCCCCGATTTTAACGAAGTTACTTATTTATTCATACATTTGCGGTGCCTTTCATGATTGGCTAATTCCTCGAATTTCTTGCAGGAACGAATCTCTGAATGCTCTATTATCTTTATTCAAATTCTTCGCGGGATATACCCGTCGCAGCGCGATGTATGAATAAACGTTTGTTTCGCGCGCTTTAGTCGCGTGCGAACCGTCTGCGTGTAACCGCGTGTTTAAATGCGAATAAACTCGCGTTTCGTTCGATCGCGCGCGCGTTTCCATTTCGCTATCGATTTTCGCCGTTCACAGAATGTTTGTCGAAAAAAACGAGAAGAATTCGGCGACATCGATCGATTTTACGGTATCACATTTGCGATATGCGTATACGTCTATAGCTCGGAATGACAAGCGGGAAGACGAAATCCCGCGTCGTGTCTGTTAGATGGTTAACGTTAGCTCACCGAGTAGTAAAGCGCGGCAATAAAAGAGTCATAAACGGGTTAGATGTAGCTTCGCAGTCCTTTAAAGTAGATATAGAGTGTGAAATCTATCAGAGGATGGAAGAGGAGTCATAATTGATAAATTAAACGCGCGCTGCTTAGAAATCCTCCCGATAGATTCGAAGTTACACGATCGCAGAGCGCCAAATCGAATTACGTTTCGAGTGTTTTCTCGTGGGGTAAAATATATAATAACGTGTGTTTTTTTTCGTCGGAACGCAGAGTTCGACGCGCGGCGGCGTTGGTGTAATTGCCATTCGTCTTCAAGGATAGCGCGCGAGTAACGTGCGAGCTTTAATTATCACCTGACAGCGTGCTATTTAATGTACAGCTGTTATTATACAACCTTTACACGCGGCGGCGACGAATCTCTCGCAGCTGCTCGCACGACGGGCGACGTGAAAAATTTTACGCGCTCATTCCAAAGCGTGCGCGTGCAGTGCCTCGGAAATATAAATTCAAATAAAAGCCAAAAAGAGATCGCTCTCGCCGGAATGAATAAATTAGCGATATTTTAATAATGCAACATTCCGTGCGTATATCATGCGCGTATATCCCTTCATTCCTCCGGTCATGCATATCAAGCTTATAATAGACGTAATGTGCGTATATTTATTGCCGGCGAACAATCGCGCTATTATGCGTCCGCGGTTAATCATGTTTAATCAGTTGATGATGCCCACACGTATTTACGGTGCTGCAGCGTATTTTCGAAATTTACATCCAGACACGCGCCCGAGACACTGGATTACAAAGTTCAATAATTATTAATTTCCCGCCAGTTACAAAAGTGGATTACGTTCGATTCTTTGTTGAATAATAGCTTTTATGTCCGCGCTTTTTGACCGCGATAAAAGTGTGCAATTCGCACACTTTTATCGCGGTCGTGAAAATACGTTTTAACATTGTAATCCAGTTGCTCCAAAACAGCCAATTGTCAGCGACTGGAAAACACACACGACATACAAGAACTGTTAATTAAACGTAACTATCGGAACAGCAGTAGGTACGTCGCGACAAATGCCGTGTCGGATTCGACGCTTTTTTCCCGCTTTCTCCCGATGCGCGAAGATGCCAGACATTCCCGGAGAACCTTCCGCTTTCCGGTTCTAATTGCAGGAGAGCGGTCAAACGGGCAAGATGAATTTTCTCACATTCCGGTGTTAATCGCGCCACGCGAACAGTCCTCTTGCGCTGCGTTTCCGAATGTAAAAAGACGCCACGCCGTAACGGCTTGTCTGCGCGAGGTGCGAGAGGGCGAAAGAGAAAACGTAAAAACCTGCACTCGCGAGAAATTATCGCCCGTCCCGACGTCTTTTCTGAATCTGCATCGACGGAACACACGGCGCCGTTCGCACGCCGGGGAGAATTAAGCTGGTTTACTGCGCGCCGGGGTAACGATAAGTGTTCGAACATTTTATTCTTTCTCTCCTTCTCTCTCTCTCTCTCTCTCTCTCGCTTTCTTTCTCTCTCACCGCGGAGTTTCTCACAGGGACGCAATTACCGCGAACAGCACCTCGGTAGAAATTACCACTTCGAGTTTTCCTCGAGTATTACGCGCGCCCGCCTCGCGATTCCTCGCGCACCGAGAAAGAGAGAGAGAGAAAGAAAGGATGTTCTTCCCGCGAGGATGTCACGTGAAATTGGTACTATTATCACCAGCTTATCGTTATCGTAATGCGCGCGCGCGCGCGTTAAAAGGAACTCTCTCGGTGAGTCCGTTAAAGTCCGGAGGGAAAATCGTTTATATGAAAGTATCGCCGCGCTATCGATTCGGGAAGCGATACAACCGCGAGGAAATGATGACATGAAAATTGCACTTGAGACATTCCGGCGCGATTTCAAATACACGGTGAAACTCCCGTATTACAATCACGTGTGTTTGAATATATACGTTTCTCGAAAGAAAATTAATTTGCTCGAATACGGTCACCGCGATTCTCTTCAGCGCGCGCTCTATTATGTTTCTTTAGCGCTACGTCCCTCGATTCGCAACCAAGCTTGAAATTGAACTTTTATTAGAATAAGGTTCATTTTTGAATGTAACTAAATAGAAGAAGACGGTAATTGCATTCTTAAGGCTATCACACAACCATCACGCATAAAGAGAGAGATACCCATTAATCTCGAGAGTCGCTTGTGAGTCAGGAATCAACCGATGCCCGAACGCGCGCAGCCAACAATCGCCATTCTTTTCTGGTAGCGAGGCCTCCGGCGCAGCGGCAGCGCAGCTGCACCGACAAGGTTTTGAAACAGCTTGCATATTTAATCGCGCAATCGAGACGGCGCGCATCAACTCCCACGTTATTATCCCATGTTAACAGTCAACAAAGTGGCGGGTAATTATTCCTGTCGCCCGAATCCGACGAGGGGACCGCAAAATATATATTCTATTATTGAATAAAACAGAGTTAGAAGATCAGGGATCGTTACGCTCCGCAAGTCGCGGCAAATCGTATCGCGACGCGACGCGACACGCCGTGACCCAGTTATCAAAGACGAGAGTTTACACGACGATGCACACATATGTGTATCTACGCAGATATGCAAAGTCCGAACGTTTTAATAAAAGTTATCGCGAGCGGGTTAGTCTCGCCGGAGTGTCTGGAAAACTTAATCGCGCGTTCGTGTCGTTCGCGCCGACTTACATTCTGCGGGTTCGCGCGCAGGAGAGGATTATTCATTTCGCCTCAACAGCCGTTAAGGGAGCTCTAAAGACGCGGGGGTTACGGGGTGGACGCGCGGCGCTACGACGAAGTACGTAGCGCCGTCGCGTTCCCAAGGTGACTATTTCACCACTTGAAATCTCAGCTTGCTAATTCCGGACCGCTCTTGCCGAAGCGTGCCGGGACGTTTCCAAGTGGCTTCTAAATTACTCCCGGTTAAGTCCCCGCGTAAACAAAGTGCTCCGCCGCGCCGCGCGCGGTATCTGTATTACAATGAGGTGACTTTTTACGTCTTTTAAATAGCGAGAGAGAAGCGTTCGCGCGTCGTGGGAGACATTAAAAAAAAAAAAAGAAAAAAAAGAAAAAAACGCACAGCTGTCACAATTCATTCCGCACGTTTCACGATGACAGTATCGCCCGGAGTAGACGGTCTTGTTGGTTTAATGTCATTTAAACGCGCCGCGGCGCTTGAAATTTTTCAAGTCGCTTGAAAAAGCTCGTCGAAAAGCTCAACGAGCCTGGTGTTATCGAATTAATTCTCGACGAATAATATGTATTGTTCGAATATAAAAATTCTCCCGTTCGAGTTCCACGTTATCCGATAATTTTGAAAATGAGACGACGTCAACGCATACAGTGTGGACATATGTGTAATTAGATTGCGCTAACATAATGTGGGCAACATAGGAGTTTCGCGTTACACACGTAATAATATGGTTTGCCGCCTCTGATCTCCGATTGGACAGCTTGTGAGTCATGATATACGTCAACTCGGGGGGGATATTGAGATGTCCATTGTAATGGCGAGCGCGCGTTCACGAGGGAAAGCCGCGTGAGCGACGGCTGTTGAAACGTCATACAGACGCTCGTCACAATTGTCTCCGCCAGGAAATAGAGAAATTTGCTCGGCGAAGAGATTCCGGCGTTGGTGTCTATGCGAGCTGAGTCGCGTGCCGCGACACACACAAGTACACACACACACACACACACACGCATACATGTGAAATTCCGGTATGCGAAGTTTCATACGGAACGACGACAGAGAAGCCGAAGAAGCCTCGTAGGGTAGCGTGGAGCCATATCGCTTTCAACGATATCTTCTCTCGTAGCCGCAATGCACCTGCTCTCGAGATAGCTCCGAAGTGCCTCTCTCCTGTGTCGTCCTCTTGTCGTCGTCGTCTCCCTCTCTCTCGTCATACCAACCCTTTCACTCTCTCTCTCTCTCTCTTTCTCTCGTCGCTCCCTTCCGCATTCTCTCTGTTTCGCTATAACCCTCGTGGCGCAAAGCAGATTGCCAAATATCCACAGGTTGTTGATTTTGTTGACTGTGTGTGCGCGCGGATAGCAAAGCCGGCGCGCGGTCTACGTGTCAAGATATGAACATACACGAGAGAAGATCGTCGCCGTCGTTGCGCGCTGCGAAAATGGAATACAAACTGCGGGGTTGCATTTACGAAACGACGTTGTGGACAATACTTGTAGATAAATATGTATAATGGAAGATCATAACCGCGCAAGAGTTTTCACGCGCGTATAAACCTAATACATCTTACGGTTTTGGCTCAAATTATATTCAATTGCTATATTTGGAACACGGTTGTATTTTCTCGAATAAAACATAATATGTTTAATACAATTTATGTAAAATATTAATAGATTATTATCACATTACACATGTGTGTGTGTGTGTGGGCCAGTTTAATTCGGAGCGAGCTATATCTAAATCCAAACAACACTAAATTCGTGAAACCGATATGCATGATTGTTAATTAATACAGTCTGTACAAATCCACCGCTGTACATACATATATTTTTATAGAATTTGTGTGTTTGTCGATTAATTGATACTTAAATCGTTTCGAAATCAATCTTTTAATCAACTTAAATAAATGAAATTTTTTAAGCAGTTATTAATTAGAGAAATAGAGAAATAGTAACCGCGCAAATTAGAAAGTTTCGCAATATTTTTCCGCAAATTCATATTCTATGACTATGACTGATCGTGGTTGTTTTTGACGAGTAATTAAACGCGTAGAATTCATGCAGTATTATTGAAACTTTATTTCAACTATGAGTAACTTGCTATTATTGTACGTGTCACTCTCTAATCAAAATACATAGATATGTCTTCCGTGTTTTATCTACCCCTTGTAATTTACGATTCATTATTATGCAATATTACGACAAGCACGCATTTATTTAGTGAATATCTTATTTACTATTATCGCAATCGAGTTCTCCGCAACACTCTGGATACACTTTCGTGTTATCCACGTTCTTCATATTCATCGATCCGTCGGCACACCTTGCTTCCGCGCATCTAATTTGCAAAAAAGTAACGTCTGATTTCATATTGATAATGATATAAACTTTACAAATATTATACAATTAAACTTACGTTAACGCAGAAAATCCTATTGAATTTAGAGTTGAGTTAGGTTTACACTTGATGTGACAGCAGCAAGTTTTATTAATTTTTTCGATCACATCTTGAGGACAATCCTCTATAAAGATAAAGTGAAAATTTGTGTGCGCAAGAGATTACGTGAAATAAAAATAATTGTCATAATTTACATAGTTAAATAAATGAAAACTAAATAGTTCATTTAATTACAATGATAAATAATAATAAATTTAATCAAACGTACCGTATTTTGGAATTTGAAAACTGTAGCAAACAAATAACATCAATAAGCCGAACACCAAAAGATATTTCATCGTGACTAGACGCGTGTGTTCGACGGATTCAACAAATTAGATTGATACACGAACGACACTAGACTCTACACTGCATCGAATCGTCGATGCTGCTATTTATATTCCACTTGATAAAGTGATAACTTGTTACTGTTATTATGTAAGAATGAACTATTGACCTGTTTATCTGTTTAGATTGTAATAATTCCATGTTTTTTCTGTTTGTAAAATGTTTATAAAGCATTTTACGATACTTTTAATTACAAAATACACAAATCCGCCGATGATATATATATTTATGGAAGTTTTTTTATGGAGTTTGCCAATTAAGTAACACACACCGCTTCAAAATCGAGCTTTCAATCAGCTTAAATAAATGAAATCTTTCGAGCAGTTATTAATTAGACAAATAGAAAACATTGCGCGCTACTAATGTTACCAATTTCCGCACACACAAGCGCGCATTATTATCACAAATATTTTATCGCTATCTACGCAATCATCGAAAAGTCAACTATTATCGCATATTATAAATTGTAAACATAAAATATTGACTACGTAAATCTAATTTAATCTTTACATAATCTCGTTTATTTAAATTGTTAATAACATAACACTTATGTATTAAAATTGTTATACTTAATTATATTTAGCGATTATTTTTTTCTAAGCTTTTCTGTATTATGTAATGCAAATATACTCTTATAAGATAATCTGTTGAAGTAACCGATTGAATATATTAAATCTTAGAAGTAAATTGAAGACCTCCAAGCCTGTAGTCCACTGGTGGTGGTGGTAATAAATAATGATTAAAATCAAATGATTGCTTGAAACGATTCGATCGTTTTTATTGCGATCATCATTAGCCAAAGCTGTAATATACATAAAAAATATAAAGCTTTTAAGATTTATCTTTAAACCATTTCAATTTACTTATTTATGAATATATTAATTATAGTAAATTAATATTTTATCGAATGTACGGCAGAGTAATATAAATCGCAAATGCGCGGAAAAAAAAGTTGTGTAAGAGCTTAACGTTGGAGAGCTGCGTAATGCGGAACTCTGCTTGTCAATTTTAGAAACTGACAAGACGGCGGAGTGCTTCAAGTCGAACCCACCCTCAAGCCCAAACAAGATCACACTTCAAGCGGCCACGGCCGACGACGACAAAATTCAATCATCGAGATCGCGACTCCGCTAGATCGACCCGACGAGCTCCATCCCATTGGCTTTGCCTACACAGCCTCCTCTCCGGATCAGCCGCATCTGCTCTCAATGCAGCTCATATCGGGAGCCTTACGACGTCGGGAGCTTGTGAAGACGATAAGCGACCGAGAGAAAGAGAAGGAGAAAGACGGAGAAGGAAGAGAGAATTTGCGCGAGGATGAGAGAAAGAGAGAGAGAGACTTTCCCGGGGATTCCATCGAGGATTCGAGTGATGTTCGGCTTGTCGTGCTAACCGAGGAGAGAGGAACTACGAATCGAGCGGTTTCGTGCGCGAGGAAGAGGCGAGAGGGTTAGGGACGGAAGTACGTACTTGGATATGGAAATGGGATGCTCGGGCGGCGCGCAAATGCGAAGCTCGAATCTATCAATTTCACTCGGCAGGTAACTGCGATTGGTGGCGCTCGGCGAAGGAAACTACGCGGCTTCGCTGATTCCGAGAGTAAACACAAAGACTTGCCAGGATGAGAAGCGGCGGCGCGAACTCCCGGTCGAGAGATAGAATGAAGAGATTGAAGAATAGGCGACGAGTGGAGAACAGCGAGTGGATCGATGAGCGACCGAGATCGAACCGGAAACGAAAACGTAAGAGGAAGAGGAGAAAAACGCCCGAGTAGAATGTGCAACCTTCTCATCCGTACGTTATCCCTTCCTCCCCCCGTATATACCGCGGAAGATACAAAAGCCGCGTGTACATCCTGCGAAATCACGAGCGCGCGCGCGTTTGGCGGTGGAGAGATCATTACAAGTGTAAATTCCTAACTCGCGCCACATACACACACACACACACACACACCGCTCTGCCCTCCATTCTGCGGGCAACCAGATTAAACGGAAACGCGGTGGATGCTGATTCACGAGTACATATTTCGTACACATTGTTGCGGAATCGATACATGTACGACAGCTCGTGTGCATAGTTCCGCTGCGCAGCTTCTCCAAGTTGTCGTAATGCTGACGGTAAGCGAAATCGGTGGCCCGCCTGCAGTAGTTAGATGGCGTCGACCCGATTGCGCTCTGTTAGCGCGATGGTGGGTGGTGCGCTGATGGCGCGGGAGGAATAGGTGGTGCATAGTACGCTTGTGCTACGGTATGCTTGTCGACCCTTTCCGAATCGCGTCCTCTCTCCGCAGTTAAATCCCGTCTTCGTCTGTCGTTTATGTGTCCGAGCGGGCAATGTGACACGCGTAATACGCACGCCGCGTCATCTCCGTCGTTGATAATGTGACGCGCAATAGGCCGTGTCGAAGCCACTTGGGTACGGCTGGGCTATATGTTCCCCCGAAGAGCTCTCTCTCTCTCTCTCTCTTTCCCTTCTACCATCACACAGAATCCCGGCTAACAACATTCGCTCGACGTGGTCCGTTACCGCGCGCGGCGATAACGTGCTCGCCGATGTATGCACGAGTCGCAGTTTGTCGGTTGCACCACCCCCGCCGAATTGGGCCGATCCCCGTGTCACTAGATTCACAAAAGCTTCCGCTCGATTTACGAGCGCGGCTTTCCCGAGTGTTATGCGACCGAACGGCATGCGACGCCGCGGATTTCAATGACTTGTAACGCGCGTCCACGGTGTAGTTTTCGGTCGATCGACGCGCACAAATTGCGAGACACGTCGCGTAATTGCCGCGTACCCCTCGCGCAATTGACAACAGGTGTATTGCGTTTTCCTAAGATTTCATTGAATTTTCGAGATACACAAAAGACTCATTCAAACTGACGTACGATCGTCGCGCGGCTAAAGAGATTTAAATGTCCGCATGTCTTCAAGGTAATTTCATATATGCGCGCGATTTATAAAAAGACCGCATGACGAGAAGATTCCGAGTAACGGACGATATATCGCGTTTAATTTTACGCCCGCGCACCGTTTTTCTTCTAACTAAAAATTTCTTCACGCAGAATGAAAGTCATGAAGATTAATGTGCGAAAGTGAGGGTAACTAGTCCTCTATTCTCACGATGCTAGAAAAGGGAACCACCCGAGGAGATGCAGCGACGGCGGCTAAAGAAAACGACTACGAGAAAAGAGAGCGAAAGAGAAAGAGAGAGAGAAGAGGAAGCGCGGTCATTTTCTACGGCGCCGGCAAGAAAAAGCAAATCTTCGCAAAAGTGAGGCAAGCTGTTTCCTCCTCGTTCACCGAGCGAACCGGAGTAGGTAAGATTACCAAACACGATGAGATATAGGACAAGAACAACATCGCAACACGACACTCCCTCTTCAAGAATGTAAACCGATGAGAAAAGTAAATCTATTATTAAGTAGAAAGAAAACAGTAAAAAAAAAAATACAGTGAAAGATAAAGTGCATTTTTTCTAACATATTAAATAATAATTAATTCGCAAAACGCAAAAATTGATGAATAAAAATAAAAATCAATTAAAAATAACCTTTTCAATCGATACAATCGAAACAATTGTTTCGAAATTAATTATTTCAATTCTTTGAAATAGATTAAATCGAAACGCAACGAACTTCGTATTGGAATTAACCAAATTAGCCGTCGAAACTTTTGTCTAATGCTGTACAGCATCAAACGAACCGATCAGCGGCGTGCAACACGAACCGCTCGGCCTCGTCGGTGCATGTTGTGCGTCGTTGCCGTCGGCACGTTAATTAGCACTCTAAATCAAGCATATAAATCAAGCGGGATGCACGTTTCCGCGAGGATGATCAGCGGAGGACGCCTACTCGCGTTAACTTCGCCCGGGATACGTACATCGGTGCGCTCCACTTGCGACGCTCATTCCGCTCCGATCCGATGAAAATCCGCTCGCTCCCGCGTGAAATACCGAAATGCGCGGGGTGCCCATCATCGGCTAGATTCTACGCTCGAGTATCTTCATAAGATATATTACCCGGTCGCGCCATGAAGGAAAAGCCCTTTCGGAAATTACTGCGCAAGCACTCGAAGACGCGCGGCGAGACGATCGGGCTCTCCCCGAGGTATATCCATTCCGCGGCTCCCACCAGGTTGATCCTCTTTACTCGTGGCATTCACGGGAATCTGCGCCTCGGGGAATGCGAGACGAACGAACGAACGAACAAACGAACGAACAGACGGACGTACGAAACGACGGATAAAAGAAGCAAAAATAGGAGAGAAAGAACGCCTCTCTCAAACGCTCTCTGTTTCCCGTCTCTCTTTCTCTTCGCCTTTCTTCTCGCGAAGAATTTCGCACGAGAATTTTCTCCCCGACGTTACTCAACCCCGCCGGTAACTATCGATGGTATCCGGCTAGTAATTCTGCGAATGACTCTTCGCACCCGACATGCCGCTTGACAGATTACGAGTGACGACATTTTAGGCTGGTGGATGACGCTCTGGTCATTACGAGCGCTGAAATGGAGCTTCGTCTCTTTATGGATCTGCGATCTATCATCCGACCGAGAGCGATCGGCATGTATCTCATCGGGATTAAAATTAACGGGGCGCGCGCGAACTACCGGCACGGATATAACGCCGTGAGTCTAAGGATAGATGTATCGCTGACTAATCTGCGCGCGCTATATACCTCCTGCCTCACGGCGCGTTGCGCGCGAGTGAAATAGATCCCCACGTCGTCATCTGCAACGCGCAGGCAGCCGTTCAGCTCATATGTATCTGGTTTCATTTACTCGTTCTCGCAACCGCGGTCTCCAATTAAAGCGTTATCAGAGCTCTCGTTGTAATTACGCGCGTGTACCTGATGGCCATTAATAATTACGTATTTATGGGCGTCGTCAATGCGTAATTTTCACCGCACCGACTGTATCAACACTTACACAACCGATCGTGAGTTTTCGTGATGTCGTTTCGAAAATTCTTGTTGTGCTTCTTGTTGTTTTCTCGACAAACGCAATTAAAAATTCATAACGTATCAATTTATTTCGAGTTTATTCGAGTTGTGCGTGACTCGAGCTTATTACTGCTCGTACCCACATCTCTGTGAAGTACACATGTGTTATCTGTTTAGCTACGTGTGACTATGATTGATTATGTAACACTACGATAAGCATGTATTCTCGTTTGTAAATAAAATATCTTATTCGCTATTAGTCGCAGTCGAGTACACCGCAACACGAAGGAGTATCCAGAATGGATACTCCTTCGTGTTATCCATATTCTTTATATTTATCGATCCGTCAGAACATCTTCCTTGTGCGCATCTAATTCAAAATCTACGGGAAACTAACGTCTGATTTCATATCATGATATAAACTTTAAAAGTGCTTATAAATAACAATATCGAAACTTACCCATAAGTAATGTTATCAAAACATATTACTCTACTATTATTCAGATGTCCAATCTTTTTCTTTAGAGTTTCAGTATATTTCTCTATAAATGTGAAAAGACACTTTGTGTAAATATACTTTTTAAATTAAAAAAGAGCTTATTATACACTCCGTTTCTTCATTGTGAGATAAAAAGACAAACTGAATAATTAATTTAATAACACGCACCGTAAGGCGGAACTTGAAGACTAAAGGAAACAAAGAGTACTAATACGCACAATAACAGTACGAGATACTTCATCTTGCCTGAATATATTGAATAATTTATGCGAAGTTGTGATTATCAAAACTGTAAATGCAAACGTAATTTTTCTGGCGCTGCTTTATATACTACTTTATACGATAACTCGTAGCTATATTAAAATAACCTATTGATCCATTTATCAACATCTACTGAGATCGAGGTTTACGTCATAAGCTGTGTCGAAACGATTTACGATATTTTTTATCACAAATTATGTAAGTTTCCACTGCTACAGAATTTACTGGCTTTCATATATCGCTCATATTGATCATTATTTTTATTATAGATTGTTGCTAAAATTTGTTTATTACTTAAAATGTGCCTCGCAATATGATAAAGAGGATAATTTTCTCTCCGAGGATTTTTCGCAACTTCACAAAGGATCATTAATTACGTAAATAGGATCATAGACATTCATTAACTTGATGTTGTAGCTCGTCATCGGGAAGAATAGAACAACTTATAATGAGCTCGGGTAACCATGATTAATGATTCCCCGATCAAAAAATGTATTTTCGGTCTGATTTCAATGCATCCTCAAGAACAAAGAGATTTTGAGGAGTTTGAAAAACGCCGAGAATTAAAGTGTTAATGTCGCACTTTGTGAAAAATGATTCGAGCGACACACTAACTTATCTCCGACTCGTTTTACCGAATTTGCGTAACAAAAGTGTCTTAACAGCACGAGAGAAAGAGAAAGAACAACATTCTCGACGTAGTTCGCGAATGATAACGAACAGAGAGTAAATATAGTTAACGAAGCGACGTTTACGTCCGAGTGGTATCTTCATCAACGTACCGTAACTGAACGCTACGATGACTTCTTTGTTCGTTGTTCTGCCCTAAGATCCGCAATGATCGGTGCCGGTAATTATCCTTTCCCCTCTTCCTCTTCCTCTCTCTCTCTCTCTCTCTCACGAAGGAAAAGGATATTTGCGGTAGCAACGCGGAAACGCTCCTCTCGGAGTTTCTGGCAAGGACAAGCCACGTAGTAGACCATTTGGAATTATTCATGAGCAGTTGCGAAAATCGCTAGTCGTTCATTAACCTCGGCAGCATCGGAAATCTGTATAACCCATGCAAATTATCGCGGCAATTAACGTGATTCCCTTTCCCCCCTCTCTCCCACCGCACACGAGATCGTCTTTGCAGGATCTCATTTGCTTTGTCTCCCATCCGTTTGCGTACACAATTCGATTTTTTCTCTCTCTCTCACTTTTTCTCTCTTCCTCTTTCTCTCGAAAGAAGCGTAAACGGATGCGCGCAAATTGATTCGCAAAAGTGTCGTTTGGCCGTGATTGGATGTCAATGTAGTGCTCTCGTGCATAGCGCGTTTTGTGGTTTCCCCGAAATGAGATTCTGAAAATAAGAATAAAAAAAACACCCCTTCGTCTCGATCGCATTGCGAAAACGAAGTGCGAGTGAATTACCTCCCGACAAAACAATCGCCGCATACATTAAGCTCGCGTAGAGAAACGTATATGAGAGAGAGATATACATATATATGCAGAGAAAGAGAGAAAGAGAGAGAAGGAGAAAAAGCGTGAGCGAAGAGTCGGACATGTCATTGTATCTTGAATGAGTTTATCACGAGTGAACGTGCCACCGTCCGGTTCTGTCACGCAACCGCTCGTTTTTGCATACGCAACGCGCAGCTTCTCTACCTTCCATTCCATTTTTGCGCGCTCTAGGCTACACTGCTTCAGGTTCAGGTTATGGAAATGGGATGACTGACGACTCGTTTCCTCTCGGTGTACGCCAGCTTCTACCGTATGGCTGATAACGGTAACCTTTGGAATATTTGGGTGATACCTCCGACAAAGCGGTCTGTCAAAGAGAGCGAAAGCGAAAGAGAGAGAGAGAGAGGGAGAGAGAGAGAGAGAGAGAGAGAGAACTGTATTTTCCAACTCCAGCGTTTTCAGAGCTGCAAAAGCTTTCGAGGCATGTTATACCTCTTGACAACTACGGATAGCGAGTCCCCTGAGTTTTCCATTGAAATTGGTGTGTATCAAGTTTCGTCGTGGAACAAAGCGAGATAATAGCGGCAAACGCGAGCGCATCGAGTATTTATATGGTCGCTAAAGCGATTAAAAGAAAACTCGCAGCCGTGCGACTGTGTTTATTACGTCGCGCGGCGCATAAAGTGAAGATGGCAAACATAAAATTGAGAATTCCCGGCGTAAAACGTATTCGCGTATAATTGAATCCTTCCGTTTATTAAATATATTGCGCGATTTTATGAAAAAGAGAGAGACTCCTTCCAGCTCGAAGAAATAACATTTTTTTCAAGTAGATTAAAAACTTAGAGACGCAAGTTTCTCGGCAAAGCAATGGACGAAAGTCGCTTACGTACATTTTGTGCCGAGTGTATGCTTTTATAAAAACAAATTCAGCTGATAATAAAAATTAGAGCTGATTGCGTGCATAAGTAATTTATAAACGGTGTGTTTTGCGTTGCATCCGCTCGAGGTTAAAACAAGCACAAAACGCATGATACAAAATCTGTGCGTAACACACCGGAGACGATCGCGGACTCGTAAAAGGAAATTGAAGCGACCGATAAAGCCGCCGATAAAACGACTTAAAGCGCTGGAAATATTTCATATTATGTTTACGAGTATACGCGGCGAGCTACGGTGCGCGTTTTCATTGACATTGATCCCCGCGTGGTGCGCGAGAATATCGGGCCACGCGGGATACGCGCTTCTTGGTTTTATGGATGGTAACAAGACAAGACTGGTCTGAGCATACACAAGCTGTGTATACATACATATATATACACAGCTATATATATATTATATATATTATATACACACGGAGAAACGATTTACTCTTTCCGCGATTCCCAGAGTTTACTCTCAACTCGCGAGTCTAAGCCCGAGAGATTATGTCGAACAACAGTCTGCCGCGTACACAACGCGGTAGGGAATACAGGCAGTTCGCGAGAGAGTATCTCTTTACGATCGCACGTATTGGATCAGTGAAACTTGTTTTTTTTTTTTTCACTACTTACTCGCGCCGATTTTCTTTTTGTACATGTGATTCACTTGCGTAACTCATTGTTAGTGATACGCATTTCAGCTGACGTGTCGCGAGCGATTAAAAATTTCAGAAAAATGACACAAATTAAAATAAAATATTTTATTCGTGAGAGATTTTTTAACTAGCGGTACCTTCGATTGAAACTCCTTCTGTATGGTATATCTCCGCTATTCGAGATTTACTTCACTATGTCATTGTCATCAACATCCGGTAGACATGTATTTCAACAGCGAAAAATCGGCGCAAACAGGTTTGACGAGTACCGCATTGTAGCAAGTAAGTAGCAGACACGCTGCGCTCTCTCGCGCTCCCTGTGTTGTAATTTTCTATTTTGTATTTAGCGTATAGTTAGAATTGCCGAGCTGCAAACAAATTAATTACTGAACGCGTGTGTATGTGCGCGCGCGGTTGTAACGTTTCATTGATTAAAATTACATATGCGGATTTCATTTTATTTTCCTCGTTTGCATCCGCGCGTCAAGAATATGCAAATATCTCAAAACACGTCATTAAATCTCATCGAGATGTCCATTAATTAACAGTAATTAAGCTACAATGTAGAATAATACGATGAGCAATAAATCTCGTAAATATGTATATAAATTTATTGCGGCGCGCGCGCGCGACCCGCGAGAATTTACACAATATAAATTTGTAATGCAACTTTGAGACTCGATTCGCATGTTTATCACTCGCGTAATGTGTGCGCGGTAATCGATACCATAAAATCTACCTCCCGTGCGTCGACATATTAGGCGGTACTGAAAGGAGCAGTTAAACGCAGATTTATTTACTACACGCGGAGATGCAAATTTATGTTGCAATGAAAGTGCCGTCCGCGCTGCGCCAATTATGCCTGGAAGACACGTGGCCGCACGCGTTCTTGCCGATCCCGCCGTAATTTCATCCCGAGCTAGATGAATCTTCGACTTGTCAAATAGACGTGATTATCGAGTTATTACGTGGGAAAATGGGCCCATTCGCGAGTATCAATGAACAACGTCCGGGAACAACAACGCTCGTTTAGCCGCACACAATTTTGACGTCGCCGGACATAAATAAATCCCGAGTATATTTAATCACGACGGGAGAGAGGAGAAGGGAAACGCGCGCGTTGTTCGTAACGATCACGACGATAAAGCCAAATCGCTTTGCGTGTTGACGGTTTTCTAGCGTGATGCGAGAGAGAGACAGAGAAAGAGCGCGCGTTTTAACCATTTGACGGGCTCTCGATTCTCTTCTCTTCGTCGAAAAACGCGATCGGAGTCGGACAATCAACCGGATAACCGCAGGATAAAAAGCGAGGAGGGGGGGAGAGTGGCACGAAAGAAATTTACAGCACGACGCCGCGATAAATCAGAGCGGGGAGAAGAAGATCGTCGTCGACGGTTTCGATGGCGCGAGAAATGCGACAGTTGCCATATAAAGCGAGCTTTGCACGTAGGATACAACAGTAGCCGAGTATTTGCGATCGCGAAGAGACGGAAACTGGACTGGATCTTCTTCGCGCAGCCCGCGGTCGCAAATGCACGACGAGAGACGAGAACGAGAAAGCATCCGCGCGCGAGCGTTTATTGTTGCGCGGAGAGACGCTTTGAGAGAGCTTTCGAGTGCTCCCGCACAATGATCCTTAGAGTAGTTTCAGGCAACAATGACGGCAGCGCGAAAGAATCGCGCGTTGAAACGTTGATTATTATTTAAAGCAAAACGGAATTTCTATTGTTCGCGACAGTGCCGAATTAAGAGAAAATAACTTGGGCACTTCAATATAATAACTTGGGAAGAAAGAGAGAAATTCTTCTATAAAATTTTTTTTTTTTTTTTATTATATAATATTCGACATTTTATACTCAAAATGTTCAAGAAATAATGAAAAAAATAATACTTTTTTCTCTCTTGACGCGAGACAGTTAAATTTAACTCGTTTCAAGTGTGATATGTAAAACATTTTCTCTCCTTCTTTCTCGGCAATTGCAATTTGGCGGCAATATATGGATAATTGTGATAGCCGGATAGTACAGCGGGGAATGGAGTGATTGGAGCGCGGCTCGATTTCCAGGGGCAGATTTCGTGATAAGCGGATGTGCGGTTCGTGGGATTGCGCGCTGCGTTTAGAGCAGCCCAGGTAGTCGTTTGCATTGCTTGTTTGCACTCGATACAGGCGCACTGACGTATGCCACTGACGTAGGCATTGACGTTCGACACTTGGCCCTGCCTTAACAATATCATGAATATTTACGCGGCACCTCTCACGGCGAAAATCAATGCACCTGCGGCAGAGAACGCGCGGCACGTACCTATTCCTGTTCGCGAAACTCTCGCGTAAAGCAACGAGTCGATGTTTGTTCCTTTTCTTTTCGTTATCGCGAACCCGAGAGATTTGTCCGCGTCCCAGCTACTTACGTTAATCTCGAAAGAAAACGTTTCGAGGGAAAATAAGTAGAATGCGGAAAGTCCCTCCGAACACCCATTTCTTCGAATTTCTCTCTCGCCGGACGAAAGTTCGTAAACTCGCCATAAGGGATGATAAACTTCCATCTTATCGTTTTATACTATTACGGATTATGTTAATGCGTATTCGGGATAAACCGCGAAATAATTTAGTCGCGCGGAATACAATGATATATCAACAATATATCTCGTTACCGAATAATAAAGTACGTTTCACATTGCTCAAATATTTCAATGTGAATTTTCTAACCGTCGAAGTGAGAATTAAAAACAAAAAAATTGTGCCCTATTAAGAACGAGCACGAAACATGGCGCGCAAATATACGTGCGAAAACTGTAGACAAGAAGAATACGAAGAGAACGCGAAATAAACTCTTAAATATTTCATGACGAACGAAAGATGTGAATTACGTCATGGACTGCGGGTGAAGATGGCGGTGTTTGACGCTCTCATGAGCACCGTTTTGGTGCGCGCGCGAGAAGAGCGCGTTTGGGTGTTTGAGAAGAGAGACGAGGGCGGAAGACGCGGGGGATGATAAGAGAACGTCGGATATAGTGGATGCGGGCGCGGTGTGGCATATTACGACGTTAATACACTGCATATCAGGACGCGAACAGCTGGCGAAAATCGCAACCGCATCGACTCGTTCTCTCCCAAACTTTTTGTAGCTTCCATTAATAAAAAACAAAAAAAAAAACGCGGTGTTTTAAATAAAATATATTCATTGCTACGAAATTTAAACGCAAAATAAAAAATTAACGGTGGAGTTAATTTTTATTTCCGATTATTATTGTTGCTTCAGAAAGAAGTGTGTTCCGCAGTTTTGTTCCGCAATGTTCAAAAAGTCAATAATCCGCTGTTCGCCGACTTTTGGACTCATTAAAAATGGCGCGCGCTCTCCTTTAAATTACATCTCTCGTTCAGGGGAGGAAATTTCGAAACGTTCATTATCCGCACGAGAGTGTGCAATCGCGCGCGCGGTGCACATCGCATGATCGCGAGAACAAAGTTCGTAAAATTAACGTAATAGCACCGTTACTACGAAATGATTGAGCTCCTGCGCGAACGGAGAACGTGCGCCGCCGAGTCGCACTCGCGGGATTTAGAATTCCCGCGCCGATAATACAGTGATTATAGAGCGGATCGCGTAAGAGATATCGCGATATGTTCATCCGTGCGCGGAGTCTCGTGGAATCTTGTCGCCGTCGCATAAAATTGCAATTCGAGTTTCGTAATGTCGCAAATCTTCGGTTACACGCGAAAGACTCCCCGAAGGAGCGCGTCGCGCCCAATAATTGGATATGATTCCAGTAATAAAATTTTACTCTGAAATTTCCGCTCAAGGGCGCTCATAAATTTCTATAATATAAATTCCCCGTCTCTCTCTCTTTCTCTCTTTTTCTCTCTCTTTCTCCTTCTTTCTCTGTCTGCGTACAAATACGCTTCGTGTACGCCCAGAATGTTTAACGTTAATATCTCTCTCCGCTCTCGCGTAACCACACAGGAGGAGACTTGTAAAATTAGAGTTACGCGGTTGTAAACGCGGCAAACACGTCCCCGTCAATAGCGCATATCGGGAGTGCATAATCAAGAAGGCGCGGAATGATTCTCGATCGAAAAACTTTTTTATTACCTACGATATGTCAACTTGTTTCATCCCAACCGTTTTGACTTTTTACTGTAGCGAACGCGAGATGACGAAGTTTGAAATTAAAATTTTATTACCGCTCTGTACTGAGAATATTAATTTAAGAAGTACTATAAAACGCAAGTGAATTATAATATTCCGCCTAAAATGTCTTACTAATTTTCTGCAAATACCTGCTCCGTGTAGCGAGTCACGCGCATATATACATTTCTAAACCGTGCTAATACCTTAATCTGACAGTTCGTGTCGCCCATTAAACCGATAAGAGCGACGGTTACGTAATCTTATTATACACGCGTATTACAAACGATAAGACATTACACTTTAAACGAGTGGAATCCGCACTAAATTAGCCTCATCAGATTTTCTACCTAACTTATCAACAAGTTCTCGCATTCTTCCCATATTTGGATTCCCGCTTTGTTTCTCTGTGAATGTTATAACTTCGACGAAAACGCGACTCGCGTTCCTCAGCTTACAGACGAATAATATATTTGTAATTTATCGTCAAAGATGAGAGAGAGAGACTCCTGTTTGTGCGAAACGCTCGAGTTGCGCGCGAACGTAATCAAAAGAAGCGGCGCGGGAGCAACGGTCGGAGAACGGCAGATGCGAACTTTCGACGGCGAATCGAAGCGTGAAGGCAATTATTATCGATAGATACTCGGAGTTGGAGCTCGTTTACTAGGGGTCGTGCG
Source organism: Pseudomyrmex cubaensis (assembly GCA_014825685.1). Classification (NCBI taxonomy): domain Eukaryota; kingdom Metazoa; phylum Arthropoda; class Insecta; order Hymenoptera; family Formicidae; genus Pseudomyrmex; species Pseudomyrmex cubaensis. The sequence goes on along the minus strand of QVOA01011847.1, from coordinate 28,454 downwards.
GTGTTATCCCGACGAGTTCATTTACGGGGGAGTATCGTGGATAATTATTGCGTCGATTCTCCACGAGCGTGCGCCGCGCGCTCGCGTGAATGGATCGGTCGGAAAGGGAAGAGGGGAGAATTCTTGCTTAATGAGAAACGGGAAATCCTACGCAGACGACGATGACGACGACGCCGGGAATATCTGCGGCACCGAAACTTCGAATAAGCTATGCGCTGCTGTCCCGAGTTCCGTCGAGCCGGGGGTATCCAACAATAAACCGTCATCGCGGGCGAAGCCAAGTTTTCCCATTATCCATTAACCTAATTAGACCAAATTTTGCAGTATTGGCTGTTCAGTCGAGACGCGCTTTCCGAGTTACTTAGATACTCGAGGACTTATTGCTGCGCGTCTATGGTTACATCTATAGGTATATGGATTCTGCGGATCAAACACGGTGCGCGAAAAAGCAATACACGCCAATGACATATGTGATTTGAACAACGTATGTAATAGTGTCGCGAAAACTAAACAAATCGAATAATTTCGAAAGTTTATTAAAAAACTACATATATATCTGCGCAAGATATTTTTTTTATACCCAATAATAAACTGTATTTCATGTATTTTTGAATTGTATTTTTATCGAAATGATTATTTTTTAGAAAATCACTTTCAAGATTCAATATTTTTTTTAACGCAATTTCCGCGCGTAGAAAATTGACGTTGATAACCAAAACTGTTGAAATATTTTACTGTTTTTTTTATCCCGTTTAAAAAAAATAGGATCTGTCAATCAATACACTGCGGTCGCGTCGTGAAAGCACTTTTAAAGCGTTCAAAAATAAATTAACGGAATGCGCGCGCGCGAGCGTGTGTGTGTATATATATCTCGAGCCAAAGCTCACATTTTAATTTCACGGTATATTGCAAATTATAACGGTTCGGAGATCAGACGCACGCGATATTAAATCCTATTGAATATAAATTACAAATGTCGAAAACAATGAGCGGAGCAACGAGTAAGAGAGATTTCACGGCAGAACTGGCGCGCCCGTAAAAAGCAAACATATATTTTTGCGTTTATACACGGTCAGATATGCTAAACATAAATATTCGCATCTTTGATTTCGCGTATCGCGCCATGCAAGAGAAAGAAAACAAGTGTGACACTCAAAAAGCCGCAAAAACCGCAAGTAAATTTAAAATGCTTCTTCATTTCTATGATTTTTCAGTTTTAATCAACTTTATCGATTTATACGTATAAATAATTGTATAAATCTTGTAAATAATTGTAACTCGATTTAAAAATTTTCAACTAGATGAAAAATCACAGCTTATGAGGCATGTTACGCAAAACGCACGTTCCCTAGGAAAGTGAAGAGGATTTCATGTTCGAATCGGCGAATGAATATGAATCGTTCGTGTCTGAGAGTCGCGTCGAACTTGCAGCGCCGCTTGCGGATGATACTGAGTTCCGAATCCGCGACGAGGGAGGGTCGCGGGAACGCTTTCGGGATTATTTTGCCAGTCGGCTTCTTAATTAACAACTTCCGAAAAGCGACGAGAGAACTCGCCGGAAGGAAGGTACGCGAGGAGGGATGAAGACGAGGGAAGCGAGTGTTTCTCGAATCCCTCACGGTGGATGGCACTAATTAAATCCCGACGTCAACCCACCGAAGCGGACGCGACGAAAGCGGAGCGAAGGAGAGTGCGGCCCGCGCGCACTCTTAAATGCAATCTGCATTTCATTAATTCGCCCGCCGCGCGATCCCGGAGATTTTATTCGTCCGCCGCCACCTTGACAGAAGCTCCATACATCTCGCCGCCGAGATCTCTCTATTCCGCGCTGTCTAATGTCTTTGCAAACGCAAAACTATAGTAACAACGTTGTTGCAAATCACGTGGATAAAGAATGAGTTTCACGCCGCATTTAATATCAAAATACAATTCGAGCATAAAATTCGAGCACTCACGCGTATGTCTTCTTTGATATTAATAATAACAGCAATTTTTAAAGCGGAAAATAAACAGCATAATGCAATTAATACAATTAATTATTGTATAATAATCCACGATGTACTTTCCTAAATTGTTATATAAATTTATTAGTTATCTAATAATTGTGTTGTAATGCGATAGGTCACGTTGTATCAAAACATTTTACTGATTTCAAACTGACTGCAATTATCGCGGCAACCTAATATTCAATTTATTTTGCGGAGTATAATTAAATGTGTAATCAATTGCCACCAATTTACTAACTCATAAACGCGATTGACGCGTTCATCGTGCGTGCTATATTCATAAAAGCAAAAGCGATGATCTTTTACCGCTCTACGACGCCAAAATGAGAATCGGTTAACCCTCCGAGTACGCGACTATATACGTAAGACGAGATGAAAGACGACACCGTGCGACTCTCAACGACAGCCGCGGGTAACGAGATCGTAAAACAGGTGAGCGAGTATACGAGCGGCGCGGTCGTACGAGCGACATTTCCTTCTCCCGACCGATTCAAGTGCTCCGGGGATGGGCGCCGTTTGCGCTTTTACGACAAGCACGGGAGTTCGCGGTCCGCGTATTGCACGCTCTCTCAAAACTCGGTCTTATCTCCTTTGTGCGCTCTCGCGCGCGCAGCGGTCCACCTGCTAAATTCAGTTCCCAGACGCGACTCTCTTCAGTCGTCCCATTAGTATTTTTCATGGCTAACTACGTCCGCGGGAAGCGACCCGCTATTATATCCCCGATCCGTTATCGTTACTTGTCCGTGCGCCGTATATCCTCGAGAATCGCTTCCTCGTTCCCGTTCCTTCGACGGAGTGGAGAGGGTCCCTCGTCTTCGTTTCGAAAATATAGACTCGCGCGACCCGAAGATTTACGTCTCGCGTCACGATCGTTCCGCGTCGACGGTCCTTTCAACGCGAGTCGATTGGGAGCCGCAGGCAACTCCGCGACTTTTGATAAACTCGTCCTAACGGACTCGCGATAAGAGTTTACGACTGGCTTCAAAAGAGGCGACATATAATCGCGAGCCGTAGGCGTGTTTTCGTATTTTCAAAAACCCGGAACTTATTTTTCTTCGTTCGTGTGGACTCCACAATCAAATCGATCTAATCAAACACACGTGGGAATCTCTCCATGTGTTTAATACTCGAGAAAATACTGTACAATATATATTAATTGTTTAAAATAGCGTGACATCTAATTTTCGAATAATCGAATAATCAAAATTTCGCTCCCGAATTGAACTATAAATGGGCGAATTTAATGCAGCCAAGAGCGATAAGAGAAATGAGGTTTGAGCCAATAGCAGGGAATTCTGAATATTCGACAGCGAGCAAACCAGAATTAACTGAGGGATGATTGAACAATCAAAATTTCCAAACATTCCGACCACTGTTGAACTGCTGCAGGACAAACAAGTTTAATTTATCGATGCGGTATCCGCTACATCTAGTGTTTCGCGCTCATTGTTGTTATAAACTAATAGTTAACCGTCTATTTGCCATCGATCTCGCTTCAATATCTCGCGCGATATCGATACCGTTTACGAGGAGAGTAACAAGAGACCTGAGTTAACTCCGCGCGCAACTGAGGTTCTCGCTCATCATCTTGCACACTGTCGTCGGTACAAATGGCTTCGTTAAGCGAACCAAACAAGATTAACATATAGAACGACCGTTTTTTCACGAACCATCGTCCCGCGATGCTTCGGTAATACGTTGCGAAAGTTCGCGAGGTTGCGCGCGATTAAATCTCCTCGCCATTTATACTTTATCACAGTAGGTGCCGAAATTTATTATCAGAGACGTCGTAAACTCGAAAGCCGTCTTCAAACGCGCAAGACATGCGAATAAGATCGTATCTTCTGCAAACACCTGGTACGACGATTTGTCATCCATAGCAGAGCTTTCGGATCCGGTATATTCCGGTTTGCGCATCAGAACAGCTTTCAGTGAGCGCTTTAAAGTACAATTTGTCATTCCTCTTTCCCCTCTGTACCGGACAATGGCTCCTCCGCGCTCATTTTTCGTAAAATCTTCACTTCGGGCGATGCGCAAAATCAATTCCCGTCTCTCGCGTACGCAAATAACGCGATAATTGTTCTGTCGATTATTAAACTGCACGAGTAAAATAACAAAAATACATCAAAAAAAAAAAAAAAAAAAAAAAAAAAAAAAAAAAAAGAAGCATTTACCAGACATTACAAAACGCACCGGTGTTGTTCAGAAAGAAGCGCGCGGAGCAAGATAAAATTCCAGCAAGAAAATAGTTTTACCATGCCAAGGGATTCTCAATGGTCCTGGGAGTCGCGTCAGCGTACGCGCAAAGAGCGCGGCTAGTAAAATCAATGAGAGCGCAAAAAGCAAACACACAGAGAGATGCGAGTTGTATCTGGAGCGGCGAGAGACGTTGAGGAGCTTCGTCTTTCGCCCCCGCGAACTCGCTTTCCCCTCTCGTAGCCGCGCCAATTTGCACCGTTGCAACTTGAAAAAGGGCGAGACGCCTCCTCTCTCGTTCTCCCTACCTCTTTCTACCGAGCCGGCAACATTATTGCCGGAATGAGTGCAGGGCGCTCTTCGTTCAAGGAAACGCGTAGTCTGCCGTTGCGGCCGACGAGAGAAAACGCCAAAAGAAAACTAAGGGGAATGGCGAAGTTGCGGAAAACCCAACGAGTTTTCCGGCTCTGCCTCTCGCGTTCTCCTTCGTCTTCGTCCACTCTCCTACTTTCCTCGCTATTTCATCGAGCGACGGCGCTGTCAAATCGTTCGTATGGACGACGCGGAAAACGAGCGGCAGAGAGAGAGAGAGAGAGGGTGGTACTTTCCGCGAAAAGTTAGCACGCGGCGAAAAGTTCCCGCTCGGTTTATTGATCACGCGAACTTTCGCCTCGCGAGCACCGATCGTACCGGAGAATTTTGCAAAAAAAAAAAAAAAAAGAAACAAACAAACAAAAAATAAGAATTTACTCGCTCGAAGGGACTTTAACATGAATGCTGATTCGGAATTCATTCATTACAAAACGCGAACTTTGTGAAACCGCAGCGTCGCGCGCCGCCTGATGAAATTCGTGTTTTACGATAGAAATACCCGATAATTCGCTTTCCTTGCAACTTTTGCCGAGTTCGATAAAACATTTTTTCGAAACGGTACGGACGATGACACGAGTACGTGATCTCTCGATTAAAAAACTCGCGACAAATGTGTACATATTAAAAATTTTTGCTGAATTTTAATATATAAATGATATTTCAGCAAGATTTATAATTGCCGCGACACCGAAGGTCCGAGCAATATAATACGGCGTCATATACAATCCAAGAACCGGCACAGAAGTTTAAATTTCATTAATGCCATTTTTTAAAAGAACCGCGGTGGCCGAATATAACGTCGTCTCGCGACAGACAAGATTTATCCTCTGTGAATAGCGAGCTTCCGAATTTAGAATCGCGGCTGCGACGGCGATGAAAGGCGTTTCATTACTTCAGCAGACGGAGTAACGTTTCAGGCGACGTTGAAATTCGCGCACGCGGAAAACGAGATGAAAAAAGATGTCACAAGTTAATTTTCGCGCGACGCGAAGCTCAACCCGACAATCACGCCTTTTCAATCCTCGAGACAATTGCGATTAAAGGATAATGTGTAATATACACATTTTCGATGTGCCAAACACGTGACAAACGAGAGCAATTTGTGTTGTGATATCTACGGGATGCATATCTCGCGTGTTCGACGTAAACGCGCGAGAGTCGCGAGAGCGCGAAGCAATATCTCTCTTTTGTTCTTGTTCCATAATTAAAATCACAGTTGAAATTTAATATCGTCCTCATAATTTTTCAGGCGCGTCGTCCGCCGGAGCGCCCTCGGGATTCGCCTCGTCGGGATTCCTGCCACGATTTCCGTATAAATCTAAAGGAATATAATTTTTATAATATGAAAAAATTCCGAACAGGGTGACCCATATTTCACGACCCGTGGCCGAGCGGGGCGGGACGCGCGCACGTCTCTCGTTAAATCAAGGCTATTTATTCTGGCCTCCGCCGACAGCTCTTCGGGCTCTCTGTACCCTCCGAATGACGTGCCTCTTCAAAGAGGCGTTTGTAAATAAGGCTTGGTTTACTCTCCCCAAGCAGAGAGAAATAAAGAGAGAGAGAGAGAGAAAGGAAGAGAGGAAGAAAGGGGGAGAGAGAGAGAGAGAGAAGCAAGATTCTCCCCGTTCTCCGCGACGTCTCGTTGCGTTTCGCGTCAAGTTGAAGTGATTTCTGCATTATAACGCAACGTGACGTCGTCGTCGGCGGGGAATAGTGAATTCTGCGCAGATTGCGCCGCCATAAAGAATCTGCATAATCTCGCGGTGCGGTCATAACCCTCCTCCACGACAAATATTTTTACGCGTCGAGCGTTTCCGCGACAGAATAAACCGGCCTCGCTGTTAAATTCGCGCATTATGCGAATTTTTACAACCTTTTACGAGACAATTTGCTGATACTCCTCCTTTTCAAATTGAACGTATAAAGGACGCGCTAATACGTCCTCGCTGTTCGAATGTAAGTTTTGCATTTTTCGTCGGATTTGCCGCTCGCAAAAGTACACTTCCGCGCGTAAACAGGAACACTTGCCACACCACGGTTTTATTACCGTCTGAAATAAAAGTAAGAAACAAAATAAAACAAAAAAAAAAAAAAAAACGAAAAAATCCTGGAACGAGAGTTGAAATTTATGCTCCGCGGCGAGTCTCGCTACCTGCACAATACTGTGTGTGCTTTATGTTTAAGCATCTACTTGAAATATATATTACCACTAGAACGTTTACTCATACTAAATGCTCGGCGCATTGAATTTTTATGGAGGTAAACTTTTGAGAATTTGTAATTATTTAAAAAAGTTTATACCCCTTCTGTTTTTTCCAAAGAATTATTAACTCTTCCGACAACAAAAAACTTCGCGCAACTTTATATTTATGGAAATGGTCACGTATAACGATGATAAATATTTATACTCTTGGTGATAGCATTATATATGTATAAAAGCCTATTTCTTGCGAAACAGTAAAGCTTACTTAAAAACTCAATGAGCACTTCGAGTAATTACAAAATCTGAACTCGCTTAATATCTTTGTAATTTACAGTGTAAGAAACAATTCCGCCACAAAATACAAATAAATCAAACGGAAACAATGTTGCAGATAAATGTTTTTTTTGTTGTGTTCGGTTAAGAAAAATGAAGGTAGCTAAAACATTTGCATTCACTTTCCATTTAAATTCCATTTTCCTGGCCAGCCTTCGCCTCGTAGATGTTTTGCATCGGCCCATAAATTTCAAAAGGAATAAAACAAACGTTTCGCGTAATGTTTCAAAGATTATTCATTTGTAACAGTTTACCGAAATAATAGAAATAACAGAATTGATTATACGTGCATGTATGTATGTGTGTATGTATATACTATATACATACACACGGATTACATTCAAAATATAATTCAGCAAATATTATATTTCTAATCAAATTGGAAAATTCGATTCGTAAATATTAATTTAGTCATTTTGCAGATTTTTGACGAGAAAATCGAAACGAAACGATGAACATATACAATTTTCAGAATAATTCTCGTATAAAGTGCGCAAGCACACGCGAGTTCAATATGATAGTAACACGAATAATAGTCTGTGAAAAAAAAAACCTCGTTGAGAGACAGAGAATTCACATTTCTAATTTCGCGTGATCCCGTTTGCGCTCGCCGAGCGGTCAGACGTGTTTTATATCACATGCACCTTCACGCTTATATTGTCCGTGCAAAACATTGTCAACGATGTAATTTGCAGCCCCATCGTGTTAAAGCGCAAGCTACACAAGTGCGCGGTATAGTGACTATTGTGCAAAAGAGAAAGAAAATTAAAAACGAAAGGACGGAATAACGCGACGCGTTAATGAGATGCGAAACTCGCAGGTTTATTTTAAAATAAAAGGCAAACTTTGAACCTCTCTCGTTGTGTCCTCCTCGTTGTCGCGCTCGATCACTTTGTGCGTCGCTGGCGCGCGCGCACCGCCCGCTTGGCTCTCTCGATGTGCCGTATGTACACGTTGCATAATGCAGCGCGCTTTACCGAAGCGATAATTTATCCAATCACCGCACTGTCAGTTATAATCAACCGATTCCATTGGCCATCGATTTATCCTAATGAAACGTGATCGTTATTTATCGCCATTTTCAATCGCGCGCGCATCGGGAGTTCCCACCTCTACAGTCGATTTTTCCGTATAGCGCGGCTTTTCCACGCTCGCGAAAGATCCGCGCGGATAAAAACCGAACGAGCCATAGCGTGCGGCGCGATAAAGGTCAATTTTTTGAATACCAAGGTGAGAAACTTGCACGGAGAACAGTCGCGGTAATCGGCGCGCTTGTGCGCTCGCGTGGTGTGCACTTCGGCGTATCTATTTCGCAAGTAATAGTGCATAACTCATCGCTCGGATAAATGAAATGCTCGCGAGTGGGATCCAGAAAGGTATAAATCGAGCAGATCAATTTGCTTTCATCAGAGCACAATGCGGCGAGTAATCATGTTACAAATAAATTCTATTCCGATATACACTCGCTCGCGATCTGCAAACGCGATGTTTTCGTAATTATCGACATTTTAAACAAACGCGTACAAATATATTCCATTGGAAACAAACCAATGCGCGCCCAAATTAACATTTTACTGATGAAGCAGTACGTGAAGCAAAAATAAAATCGCGTTAAATTGCATTTGTAAGAAAAATAATTTTTGGGTCGAATTTCGCGAAGAGAGTCTCTCTCTTTCTCTCTCATTCTTTCTCTCGTAGTGTGATCACAGTATTTTTGTAAAATCTATCTCTCCCTTATAAAAACAAAAAAATATAGAATATTTTTCTCGGCATTGTGTAAAATTACAAATAATGCATTCAGTGCACGACCTACTCGCTAAATCAGTAGATGCCTCTTTTGAAAATATTTTCTTTCTGAAGACATTAACTTGATTATCTTACAACTCACGTACATAATAATCCTTTTTACCCTTCTTGTCAGAACAAAATTGTGAAATAGAGAATCGGGAGACATACATCATATATCTTGAGAGCTCTCGCAATTCCGTACACGATCGCGCGCTATATAATTCACAAGTGTTCGTCAGTAAGTCGATATTTCGAAACACAAAGACGAAGGTAAAGATCGGGACCGTACAACACTTTATCAGCGTTGAGCTACGCCGCCTGTTATTATTTCAGTAGAAAACGACGCATTAATTTGCCGGGCGTCCCTTATCACTGACATTTCATTTGTCACCTTGTACTATAAATGTCAGTTGAGGGTGGTTCGCCAAGAAGCTTTTCGAGCACAAACTCGCGTCTTGCGCGTCAGATGGGTAGCGACGACAAGTCGGCGTGCAGACCAAGTTTACGCTTGCTGAGGGAAGTCGTCTGTTTCTCCATCAGCGGGTGTCCTTAAAGCCGACACTGTGCTTAAACGTATTCCTTCTCCGACAATGCTTGCACACGTTGCAGTAAATCATCTCTTCCACACAAAAAAGATTGATTTAGTAAGCTCATTCTATCGAAAAACTTCGGAAATTGATGACACAAAAATTACTACAACAATGAAATTTCTCTCCGAATAGATCGTAATATTGGAACTTTAAAATAAAATATAAATAATAAAAAATACTTTTGCGCCGTTTTTAAGCTTAATAGAATTATACACAGCTGAAATATAACGCAATCCCTGTTCTTGCTGCGAGCGATACATCCGACTTTCCTCCAAGCCGAAGAGCAATCCGCAAATTCTGCAAGATAACCTAACTGCTTTTCTTGGGAGAACGAAAGGAGATGAATTCCGTTCGACGATTCCGCCGCGCCGGGGGAGTGGGAGAGTATGAGAAGGAGGAGAAGACCGGGGCTGGGTAATTAACCGATGTTCCGATTCGCGGAAGCGGAGCCTAGTATTCGCGCAGTCGAACCCCGGAAACCGCGGGCGATCGTGGCCGGAATCCAAACGCAATTAGTTACACGCGCGGCGGGTTAGGTGCAAGGCCAGGGCTGCTCCTATCTCCTCCTCGTATATATACACGTTCGGTCCCGCATATACGCGCCTGTATGTATAGGATACGTTACGTGCGTGTATATACGACCACACACACATACACATATGTGCAGCCGTAACGACGGCAGTCCCGAGCGGGATCGGTCGAGCAGCAGAGAGAGATCTTTCGCCTTCCCCCTTTTACGGTGCTTCGACCTTCCAGCACGGCCATCGGGAGCTTCTTTCTACCCTTCCCTAAAAAATTTCCTAGTTACACACCGCCCGTACGTATACACAGAGCGCGCGAGAAATAAACACACGAGGGAAAGACCGGACGCGAGGATTCTTGACGGCGTAATGATGTTCTCTCCCTTTAACAGGATCCACGGCTGTCGCCGCCGCGTTGTCCGAGGTAACGGTCAGACAGGAAACTACGCGAAAGCGCCGATCTAATTGATGACGATGATACGGTGTCGACGAAAACAGACACGTGATGATCATGACATAAACGGCGGATCGGATTGCGTGATTACGACAGGAAAGCGTAAAATGGGTTAATAGCCGTATCAAATATAGATGTTTTACAGCTCGCGGTATAAACGTTTGTTTTATGGAGCGTGCGAAACATTGCGGAGAAGTATCTTTGAAATCTCGAAAAAAAACACGAAATGTTTGTTTGATCGTTCAATAACGACACTGTCATATTTATCCATTTTTATCGCGTAATTATTTAAAAGTCGAGATAAAATAATTTGTGTCATGTGAAGTACAGGAATGGATCTCGAAACACAGATTTGCGAGAACATAATATCGCACGGTGTACACGTGCCGAAGAATGAGCAACACTCCGCGGTGAGGCATTACTGCGGTGCGGCGGAATTGTGTTCCGCTATCAGGAAAGCGAAATTATTCCATTACGCAAATTTCCTCTCTAGCTCTCTCTCTCTCTCTCACACTCGGATGCCTTTAAACCGACGGGGATTGTTTCCCCGTGAATGCGACGGTGGAAAATTACTTTTCGCTCACGCGCAATCGCCCTCGTACGCCGCCAAGTTGCGTATTCCGCGCGCGGTCGCAATCTTGGCGACAGCGGCGGTCTCGCCCTCGCATAGTCCCCCTGTCCTACATACACGTATATACACACACACATACACCACCCTCGTGAAAACCTCGCGCGACTTCGCGCCCCGGGTCCGCTAAGTGAATGCATAAATTTCCCGCCGTTTGTTTTAAGCCTCTTGACGCACTCGCGTTACGCACCCTCGCCGACACAATAACGCGACCTGTTTCTTCATGCTTTACGACTCGCCGTCTCGGCGTCTGCCGTAAATGGGCTAATAAACAGACTCGGGATTTAATATCGACGAGAGATCGCGGAGGGAGCAAGAGAAAGAGAGAGGGTGTTTCTCTCCATCGTTTTCTCGTATTCCGGAGACCGACATCCCTCTGGATCTCCGCGAATCCGTCTGATTCTCCCCGTTTTCGTTCTCCTTCTCCTCGCTCGCGTCTACACCAACACGTCTACATCCACTTACACAACCTCCGTTTGCCGCCGGTGCTCCCTGGAATGGGTTAAGACTCCCTTGCAACGATCACACTCACCCTCCCGCCCCAGGTCGGCACTCACAGAGCTCCGGCGACCGCATCCACCCCCGCAGCCGAGAGACTGTGTGATGTACGAGGTGAATTAATAACACCCACTCGGTGGTCCGACGTAGACATACATATATGCATGCGCGGTAACGTACATACGGCGGCGATATGTATTCGGCTTTTACATAGGGAGAGATATAGGTACGAATATATAATATCAGATCTCCGGCGTGCGCGCGCGCGATGCAAAAAACACTTCCGCCTTGGGGCGCATAATGTTCTCCCGCAAATGTTTCTCGCCGGATCCACGGGGGTTGATATTTCTTCCCCCGAGAAGTTATAATTTTCGTTCGCGCGCGCGGTCTGCCGAGATAACTTGCGGGATTTCAGAAATATATCGCGATGCGATTATCTCACGTGATTCAGTCGTGACCTATCCAATGGTGCGTATTTTAATTAATTAATTACACGAGCACGATCTCGCGTATCTGATTAATTATTTTTAAACCACTGCCGCATATTGTAAAGTCGAAACACCGATTTTATCTACCTTAATTTTAAATTTACGAATATATGTGTAAAAAGTTGAATAAAAAATAAAATAAATAAAGTTGTATTTTTATATATATATAAAATTGTGTATACAATCGTTATTATAAACAGATGTTGCGAGACAACTTTGTTTTATATCGTACTGCGCTCTTGTAGAGAACGAATCGTGGGAAGAATTGCTCCAAAGTTTCGACGAGATCCACAATGGGATAAGACTGAGTTACGAGGGAAAATAGTGTCGTTAGAATCACGCGATAGCGGCAGCTTCGGTGTTATTGTACTACTTGAAGCTGGATCGTGAGAGATAGGTGTGCGGGAGTATAAAGAGTCGGAAAATGTTGGTACGAAGAGGAAAACCGTCGAGGGTTTTATTTGAGTCGATGTTGTTTCGCGCAGAAACAAGTTATGAAGTTAAGTGAGAGAGAGTTCGGTTTCTTACTTTGACGCATTACAGTTCGGTTACGTTGTACACCCACCTATTTTCTTCTAACAAAGACGAACAAGTGGAAAGATATTCCGCTTCGTGCGTTGTATATTTTATATTGTTGAAAAAAACGTGAAGATATTTTTTTTATTAAAAAAAATATTGAAACGCAAATAAGTATTACATATATATATATATATATATATATATATATATCTTATATTTGTAACATAACGACTAGTTTGCTCGTTAAAAATCTTATAACACAAAAAGAGAACGATAAATTGTTTCTTCGACACAAAATCGCACAATATTAATTTCAAACATATTCTTTAATTTTGATAAAAACTCTCTCCAACAGCCTATTACGATAAATCGCGAGATTAAAATCCCGAGCACCTCTCGGCAGTATCCGTTTCCTTCGTGCGCGCTCGAGTTTTCGCGTGCTCCGCATTAAAAAATATTACTATCACGCGGCTTCTTGGCGTCGTCGGATCCGGCGAGACCGCAGTGCACCGCGTACAAGAAAAAGCGTCCCGGTGAAAGCGTGACTTAGCACACCCGCGTTTTGTATTCGTCCGGTAACCCGGAGAATTAATTTACGCGGACTCCTAAGTGCCGCGATGAAGATTGAGGGTGTCTGGCCCGAACTCCGTCGAGAGAGACCGCAGGAGTATTTTCGCGCCAAGACGCGTCGTGTCGCGGAGGATCTCGAGGGGATTCAGCGATCCGTAGTCGAGCAGCGATTTGCATTTCATCCCGTGTTCCGGTGGCGGCGCGAGGAAAGGAGAGAAAGGGGAAATTCTGTCGATCGCTGAATTACTTACCTGTCCACGTACACCGTCACAGCGAACGAGACAGAAGCAAGAATTACAAACGCCGACGATTCGCGCGGGGTAACGCGCGCGTTTTAGTATGCGGAACAAAACCGCACGGGAAATTACATGTACATACTTCGAAAATGAATGCGAAATGATGTGCCCGGTACGCAGTCGGAAAATTTCATCAAAACTGTCAATAGTGAAGGCGGCTTAAAACGATTTGCAGCCGTTATAAATCGTCAATTTTTTTAGAAACATTTCCCGTATAAATGTATCATCGCCAACTTTTATATATCGGAAATTTTTGAATATAGCTCTAATTTGTTCTGGTTTTTTCCGAGTTCGATAAAATACGCACTCGCACACATCGCGCGTTTATGCATCGAAAAATCAACGCGATGCCAACGGCAAATAACACAGCGTTGCGTGTGTGCGTGCGAAATCAACTACTACGATGCAAACGCCCGATGCAAAATATAACCTCGTTGAACAATGTCGGCTGAATACAAAATTCAAATGTGAAGCCCGTTGGAAACGTGCGGAAAACTCATGAAACTATATTGCAATCACTGTAAGGAGACTTATTCGGCGTTTTCTCTATTTTATTAAAAAAAAAAAAAAAAAAAAAGAAATCGATATTTGCGTAAAACGAGCGTGACACGCGAAACAATTAAAATTTTTTATTAAATCACGACGCAACCAACTTGAGATAAGAAATATATAATCTCTCCAAATTTCTCAAGCGGTAGCTCACTCATGCTCAGTTATTTAATAGCAATTTCGCTCGGGTCTGCCTCTAAACTGGAGCAACGCACGGATATTGAAAGTTTCTGATTTGAACAAATCGCGTGGCTTGAACGTGTATCCAATGCTTGAGGCAAGTCAGGCGAAGTTCGATCGACGCTGCACGTGTCGGCAAGTTGGAAATTTCCAACTCACGCGCCGGAAAGGAAAAAAAAGCAGCGGCGAGCGAGAACGAGAGACAAAGAGGCGGAGAACAAGAGATATAAATAATGAAAGAGGAAAAGAGGGAAAGGCGGGGAAAGGGAGAGACGACAAGGGTAGCAAACGAAGGCCAGAGAAGGTGTGCGGAGGCGAAGGCTGATTGCCGCACACGCCGTGTCACGTGAGAAAAGAGAGTAGACCTCGCTTCCGAGGATTGATAAGGGCGCGAGCGCGATACGCCAACTGGCAGCTCAATCTGCCTCTTATTCTGCGATACAATAGTCCGATACCGTAACCGGACATACGCCCCGTTTATCGATCGCTGCGATCGGCGAAACTTTCGTTTTCGCCGCGACGGACGTTTCTCGCTCGATCATCGCTCAATGCGAGGTGAGACTCTGGGTTAACGTTTGCGCGAGTTTCGCCGCTGCCGAGCTGCATTTCTCGAACATCAACGATCGTGACTCGATAATACCACGCGATAGGAACACTGACGATGACTCATTGCTACGAGAGTAAAAGTTATGCCTCGCGGCACTGCTCATGACACATGTATGCGCAGCCGCGCAAATGTGCCGCGATATCAATAAGAAGATAATGCGCGGATTGAAACACGCGCGTTAGAAACGCGCGTTGCAGTCGCCAGTTCTAACATGATAAACAGTTTTAAAACTTTTTTCTTAAAAAAAAAACAAAAATGAGTATATATAAAATGAAAATTGCAATATTTTCCGTACAAGAGCCATTTGAGACATTAACGCCTGACAATTAACGGAGAGAAATCAAATTTATCTTCCTGGAATAGGCCATAAAATTTTCCGATAAATAGTTTATGCCTGGGAATTGCTATAAACCTCAAGTTTTATGAGTAATCATTTAGTGTTTGTCAGTAATGTACTTGGGAATATAAAGGCGCGACTGCAATCCGGAAAGTACTCAAACGTCTCGAATACATTTACGCGCGTTATCGAACACCCAAGCACACACCTGGTCAAAGCCTCAGCTGTTTGGCGAGCCGAACCGACACTTTGACCATGTCATACGCAGCCGTCTACGACATGTAGGTAGTGGCTGGATGGATGTATACATAATTGATACGTACGCGGTAATACACGGCGATATATACACGCGTTGCGCATGCGAGGAAGCTACGGTTCACACGAGAAGCCGAGGTCCAAGGAGGAGAACGCGCATCCCCGACTAAAGCTTGCGAATCACGTGCAGTAAAACTGATACCGGGGGCCACTTCATTGCAGCCCGAGGCGGGCTCCCTTAAGAACGATCATAATAAAGCCACGCCGCCGCCACCACCACTATCACCACCATCATCCGAGAATACGCGAACGTAACACGCTCCTGTGGATTCGCCACCAACACAGACGCGCGGTAGAAAACGCGGAAGGCACAATATCGCGCGACGGGCGCGGTTCAAGTCTGGGCGTCTCTTAAGAGATACTCGAGTTTACAGTTGGCTCGGGAGGATAATAGCGCGAAAGGATGCGCCGTGGCTGTGGTGATTCTTAACGGGCGAAGTCACGCGCGGACGTGGAAAATAAGTGAAAACGACATAACTTTAGAATTGCTTCTCCTCTCTTCTGGTTATAGCGCGCGCGAGTTTCGCCTAGAGAGAAAGAGAGAGAGAAAGACGGTTTGATTAAGATTTTCATTTCTACGCGAAATGCCAGATTCCTGTTTCTCTTCCTCTTAGTAAGTGTGATATCTCAGGGGACGAAGTTTTTAGAACATTTAGAATCTTGCGAAGTTTGTTAATTGCTGCTAACATGCAATGCGCACGCTGTATTCTATCAAATAGCGGAAGAGCTCGCTTCTCACGCTCCATAAAAGGGTTAATGCCGGCATCGCCTTCACTGCAATTTTCTCGTTACGTTCGACTCGAGGGAAAATAGTAACATTGCGCGCGAATAAACGGACCTTCATAAAAGAGTTAACGGTAAAGCTTCAGGATTTACGATACACTCGTGTGGCAAATACATATCTATTTGAAAGAATGAAAAAATACGGATAGTTAGATACATCTACATGCCTCGACGTACTTTTTTAATATTCGGTTTCTCTAATCAGAAAAAAATTTCAAATACGCTCCGAATAGAAAAGATGAATTTCATCCCGCAATGCAGCTTCTATGCAACAGAAACTCTGCGGAAACAAAGGATTGGTTTACATCTTTCAACGTCTATTTAACCAGCAGAGTAAAGAGAGGAAGAAGAAGAAAGAGAGAGTTTCTCTTTAAATATTAACTACACTTCACGTAGTTCGCCCACTTTGCGCAATCATAAATTTAAGCTACCCATTTTCTCCGACCACGAGAACGAACATTCTCCATTATCACCTAACTAAAATATCGCGGAGGAGAAGGGTGTTGTGTATTGTTTTTTGAACTCAAGCGACACATAATCGCGCGGTCGACAAGAGACGGTAATGAAAATTCGCGCAAACTCGCGAATTTGATGATAACGAAGAGACCTGAAGATTATCGAAAACTATCCTGAGACAAAGGGGATGAAATGTGTAGTCGGCAACGGGTAAATCAGACAATTGTCACGAGTGCCAAAAAAGAACGTAATAATCTCGGAAGACACAGATAGAGAGAGGTGTGCTTTCGAGATATACTCTCTCACTCTCTCCAGATCCACTTGAAATGTGAGAGCCAATTAACTAATTATCGGGCTGGCATAATCGAGGCAAGTTGGCATTAATTGCACGATCAAAGGACCTGCGCGCCGTTTGCGACTGGTAATATGTGATCTCGCAGCGGTTCTGCAGCGAAGAGACGCTTCAGCGTCGAGAGATTTTCCTTCTGCGCGTATTTCATTCGGAAGAAAAGGGAAGGAAAGTGAACGCGCTTTTCTTTCTCTACTGGTGCCTCCCAAGGGGCATAAAATATCACACGTGAAACATAGCTTTGGAGAACGGAATACCATTGAGAAACGCGTTGACGTTCGTCTTCACGACTTTTATACAAACCGATGCGACTGCTGCTTCGTTCTCCCTACTTTGAAGGCGGCGTCAGATTTTTACGGGCCGCGATCATAAAAGTGTCATAAAGCGCGGAGGAGAAACAGTTGTCCGTCGCGTTTGATCCGTTTGCATATTCGAAAATAAAATGCCTTCCGAAATTGAATTTTCAATATGTTTCACGCGCTTGAGATTGTTTCCATTCTAAAAAAAAAAAAAAAAAAAAAAAAAAAAAAAAAAAAAAAAAAAGGAGAGGATTTAATGTTTATTGAAGATCACATTGATTGGAATGGATTAAACGTCAAATATTGAAGATACAATTATCATAATCGAAAGCACGACTATGGTCTTTGCGTTCGACAAATTAAAAGACAACACCGTTCCCTGTTTACCTTCAAACTTGTAATCATTAAAAGCTGCGAACTGAATATCAACCTCTCAATTAAAAATTCAGTCGCCATCATGATTTTCATAATCGGAACAATATCGGAAAAATTTCAATTTATATCGAAGAGAGATTAAAGGAAAAAAACAAAAAAAAAATATTAATATATCGGATCGAGATATATTACGCGCAATGAAGATATCTTCGGGTTTCAAAGTAACTTCTGCAATGTTCCGTAGAAGTTAGTTAGAGAGTTTCGATTTTAGTTAAAGTTTCGCGTTTCGCCGAACTAGTCCTAAGTCAGACTAAGAATGCCAGGAAGTCTCGAATGCGATTGTAAAGTCACTGTGTTGAGGTCAGAATTAACTATTTCTATTGCAATTGTTCGGTTTTACGTGTTCAATTAAGCGTACACAATATTTCTTTATTGAATGCTTAATTAAACAAGCACAATATTTCTTTTTAATAAAAGAAGCCACTACCTTTAAATTTGTTCCGAGTGTCTTGATCTTTTTCTCCGATGCGAGTTGAAGTATTCCGTTATAGGGCGCGGATTCCAAGATTCGATTCTTTATATAATCAACGCGTCGAATTTAATTACACACGTTGTCTGAAAAACTTCTGTGACGAATCAAGCGATTTCAACCGTTACTTTTTGGATCGCGAGCCGAACTGACCAAACATGCGAGTGTCGAGAAAAACTGAAAATTAGATTTGGTTTCCTCCGACTGGTCCGCAGAAATCACGGGGTACCCATATTCGAGAGTTAACGCGATTTCAGCGCGAGATATTCGCCGGGCCGTTCATCACGGCCCTCGAGAGTCGAGCTCAACCCCGGGAGTTCCACATCGCGCAGAAAATGTATGAAGTCCTCGAGAGATCTTTCCTGTACTTCGCGATTTATCATTTGAGCCCGCCATTTTGCTTTTGCGCATACATCTACCGTTCAGCCAGAGCCGAATTCTTTCTCTCTCTCTCGGTCGTTCGCTGTCGACGAGAAACCGTGTATCGAATTTTCGGGAAAGTTCGAAGCTCACAAAATCGGTGCTAATTTCGAAACTGCGTGGCGGCAAACTATACCTTCCTTTCGATCCTTCTTGCCTTCGTCAGTCGGCGAAAAGCGATCCACGGAATCTTCACTTAATTATACTTCAGCAAATTAACTAATTATCTTTTTCTCCTTGTTCGCACTCGTGCTGTTCCCGGTATATTCCTTCATCCCCTCCTCTTCCTTATCCTCGTTGTTCTTTTAATTTAACAGCTCGAGTGCGTTCGTCTAGTGCAGTTTCTCGGTCGATATTCCTGTCCGCTTTCATCGTAACTATAGCAACGGTGGTTCAACGATGAGAAAGAGAGAGAGAGAGAGAGAGAGAGAGAGAGAGAGAGAGAGAGAGAGAGAGAGAGAGAGAGAGAGAGAGAGACCGTTTTTCTTTCTTCTTCTCTCCGCGACTCGTTTGCTTCGCGCAAAGATTCGTCTTTAATTATAATCTTTGACCCATCACGAGCTTCGTTCGCGCGCCGATTGCTTTCGACGTCGTAACGATCTCTTTGTCTAATGCGATCAAGCTCGATCTCTCCTCCTCTTTCGTCCGGCAGCTAAATGGACGTGGCGAGCGGTGTCGACGTAGCGAGATTTAGGTCGGCTATTTATATCCCTCGTCTGTCAATTCGTTAAATCAGAGATGGATCGACGCGATTTTTCGCGACGTTAAGGTGCCGCCGAGAGATTCGTTATAACAGTTATGTGATAAAATCAAGCGTGTCGCCGCCGCGACGTTCGATATTCTATACATTTGACTAATACATCCGATTTCTTGTTCGTATTAATAAATCACTAATCACCACTGTAAGGAATTTTCCAGAACATTTTACAGCAACGGCTGTACACGTATACTGCGGTTCACGTGCTTTTTGTGTGAACGAACTGCCGGTAAACACCGTTCGTTGACAATCGGGCTTGCCGAATTTTACCGATTCGCGGAAAAACAAGTGCCGGTAAATACCGAGCACGGCAATCGCTAGCAAGGGAGTAGTCTGTTTGGCAATTACCAGTAACCGCGCATTAAGAAGACTTTGTAGAACAACAGTGAATAAAGTTCTTTAATTGTGGTGTTAAATTCAGTGCCGTTTTATAATCCTGGCCTACAGTGTTTCTCAACATAAGCTCGAATCCTCACAACCACCCACGTATTTTAGCGCTGAAAGTAGTAGTTTTTTTTCTGTTTATATGTCGGATCTTCCACAACTCAGAACGCGTCAAACTCCGAATTTAATTAGTTCTCTGGGATTCAGTCTAGTAGGTTAAAATCGTCCGCTAAAAGTTCCCGACACTTTTAATTTAAATTCGGTTTCATATCTGGAAGACGTAGAAGGAGGTGGGTAGAAAAGCGGCACGGTTGCCGGCACCTCGAATAACATCATACAAATCGTGTCCTCCCATTAATTAAATTCCTCCCAAAAAGTTTTACAACGCGATAGATGAACCGCGACGGTTTATTAGATCCGAATCGACACGCGAGATCGAAAATAGTTTCGTGCACAATTCGCGCTCTCCTTCGTGCTTTTGCACGAAGACGGCGAGGCTCGAGTTACGACGTCTTGGTGTGTCGCGACTCGGGCAGCAATTGTTTTTGCTCGTCGAAACGAACAATCTCAAATCGATGAAAGAGAACATTTGTACACTCTTTTTAGTTACATAAATTTGTAAATTAAAAAAATTTATAGACACTGACGACCCATCCCATATGCGAAGGTGAATTTCCCTTTAGTCGCTTCTTACGACACGCTGGGAAGGCGATGGATATGTTCTTTCTCCTTATTTACAAAGGGTTTTTATTATTATATATATACATCATTATTAATTCTCGGATATTTGGTCGAAAACGCTATTTACACAAGGATATAGTAGTTGTGCGCGTTGCGTACTAAAACTCGGAGAACGTCACAGAGTTTTTCGTCTCTTCTCTTTCGAGTGGTTTGCGCGAGAGCACACATTGTGCGGCGTTAAAACGTCGTCGTCGCGCGCGGTATAATATCACGTACAGATGAGTGTCGGGAGTAAAGTCGCGGCTCTCTCTCTCTCTGTGTAATATGCGCAGTGCCACCAGCACAGTGGGAGAGAAAGCACGCTAGGCCGGCTAAAGTCAAAAGTGTAAAAGCTTGCGCTTTCCAGCCGATTTCATCCTTTCGCTTTTATCGTGCGGCGACACGAGAGAGAAGGAGAGGAAAGAGAGAGGTCTCCGACCACGGTTCACGACATGTTTTAACTTGCAGCCGGCGGTGCATCTACGTGGTCAGGGCACGCGAGGAGCGAGCCAAAGCTCCGGGAGAATGGAGTCTTGAATTGAACCTAAATCCGATTTAGATCAGAAAAGCAGTCATTGTGCGCTATATCTATAATCTCTTCAAAAGCTCTGGACATCGTAATTGGAGCGTGTCTAAAGAAGCTGCTTCCTTTTCCGCGCCCCCACTCTCTCTTTTTCTTCGACGGCTTACCTCGTCGGAGAAAAATTTGGCGGAATTAAATGACCGGCGGCGCGGCGGAGAGAATTTTCAAGCAAGACGCTCGAGTCTCGTTTCTTACTTGCGCGATCGTTTTCAAAGATACAAGACCGTATTAAATTGCAGTTAAACTGAAGCTAAATCCGATATTACGAATTATACACTGTTATTCAAATTAAACGAATAATTCCGCGTGTATATATTTGCGTTAAGCGTTGCGAACAAAAAAAAAACTACAAACTGCAAGAGCACAAATCGAATCCCATTTATCGGGAAAAAGAGAACACATCGCCGCGTACTCGGAGCGTGCCGTTTGATACATTGTTAACGAACCGTGCGTTAATTATGTGCCACATGAGAATGTAATTAGAGCACTTCGCGTTTGATCGTAACATCGCGCGCACGACAATCATTGGGGTAGGAGGGTAAGGGAGAGCAAGAGCGAATTGCAACCAGCTACACTTCACCGTCAAAGCTATTCAAGTTCCGGGTGCGGGTATTAATTTGTAATTAGCGCCTAATCGATACAGGACACATTGTGTGTGAGCGCGCGGTGCGAACATTTCGGCTGCGAGCTGATGTTCGTGCGTACGTACGTGTATGTTACACACGCTGTTTCTTACGGTTCAAATATGCATTATTCGCGGTGCATACGTCATTGTTCGCGCGCTTTTCACGAAGATTTCGAGCTCGTAGAAGTCTACATTATGTCGGGTTAAAGCGCACTTTAGCGCGATAAAAGAAAGATACGGGCGTACTTTTGAAAACTGGCGTAAATACTAATTAGTTTCAGCTGGCTAGCGCGCGCCACTCTTCTCGCTCACCTCGCAAAAGAGCGTCGAGTGTTTTTGCGCCGAGAAGCAACAGAAGAAGGAAGAGAAAGGGAAGGAGAAAGAAGAAGTGCAAGAAAAATGCGAGACGTAAAACGCGCGCGCGCTCGTTCTTTTTATATCGCAATGTGTACACGTTTTACGAGACGAGAACCGGTGTGTGCGCGTCTGTGAAAAAGCACACCTAAAACGCCGGACGTCGACAAATTTTTACTTTACCAAGATTTTTAAAAAATGCCGGCTCGCTCTCCATCCGGAAAGTCGTGCTCCCATAGAGCGTGATTCCCGACGGCATGTGCGTTCTCGACATTGCACGACGACCGGTTCGCCAAATATCTACAGGTTGTTCGACCACAGCACGTACATTGTTCGCGGATAAACATACCGATTTCGTTAGCGCGGCGGCGCGGTCTGGCCGGTCGCCAAAACATTTATGGTTAACACGGGAAGTTGCAACACTTTCGGAATGCAAATTCGGTATATATGTAATTCGCATCGATTAACATAATATTCGTGCAACTTTGCGATACAAATCCGAGGCGCCGAATTAAATTTTTATGAAAAAAATATCCATTTAAACATGTAAATAACCTACATGTAAATCTACTAATACTGTCTCTCATTAGTTGTTCCAATAACTTTTTTTTCTCAAACAACAAAGCGCTCCGATATATAGTAGTGAATTACAAGCGATCAGAAACGATTTCTTTTTTTCCCCACTTGTCCACGTACCAATTAAATCTTCGCTCAGCTAGAGAGAAAACAATAGAATCTTCCTTTCGATCCGTTTTCAAACGAATTCTATTTCAATAAAATTTTCATTTAACCGTTAATTATAGAAGTGATTAAGGTTCGACTATTCGGTCGAGTAAAAATGAAATTCAAGTACAGTCGGTGAGCGAGCGATTACAAAGAATTTCGCGATCTCTGCGATAATTCATCCTATTTCTAAAATCAAGATGTAAAATATTATAACGTGACGCTGTTCGAATCGGTGTTCTTCACTGAAAAAAAAAAAAAAAAAAAAAAAACGAGAAAAAACACCGTTGTGGAGTGGTTCTTCCTTTATCATGTGTCTGACACGAGACGTGTATGGCGCGATATGGATATGTATGCGCGACATAATATACGATGAGGTGGTTTACACGCCCTCTAATAGGACAGGGAGAGTCAACCGATCAAGCACTCTCAGGAAATGTCGACGGTAAGCAATTTCCCAACACTGTGTGCGCCGGTGTATATATCACTTGCACCGAGCTAATATTGTCGAGCTAATCAAACTTCACAAGAACAAATAATTGCGTCTTTCTTGTCTAGTAAATTAACGGGGAGGAGAGGACGTAACCTGCTCACACTATATAAATATATATCGTTTCTTTATGTTTCCAACCTATTTTGCATACGGATGTAACGAGTTATTGTGTACATATAAATAGCAAATAATTTAATGTGTAATAATCACCAATAAACATATTTTATCAAATAGAATACATCACACACGTGCAATGAAGGTTTTAATTAAAACTGCAAAAACAAAAAAAAGAAACCCGTCTTTATTTATAAACGCCTGTATACTTAAAAATTCCCCGATGAGAGTAGACGCGCATACGTTGCTGGAGTATTCATTAAACGCGAAAAAAAAATGCCAGGGAAACAAATTTACTTTGCGTACGTGCCCGACAGCAACTGGCGCGGAGCGAATGAAGAAAAGCGCGCAGTGCACTTGCGGACGCGGCGCGCAATATCGAGGGATTTAATAGGCGTTACGCGCGATCCGGTCTTAATTCGAGAAAATTGATAGCCGGCCTCTCCGCGCGCAACCCCGCGTGGTACGAGTAAGCACGGCAACGGGAGAGAAAAAAGGGTCCGCGCGCGATTCGCCCTCGCAAGGACAACGCCGCGCACGTCCCGTGTTAATTTCCCCCCTTGCCTCGCTTTTTTTTCTCCTCCCCCCGCGATACTCCTGCGGCGTGCCTGACATTCCTATATCCCACCTATTCCTATTAGGGATGTAAATGCGGTAATTTCGCGTAGGTAATTACTGGGGTCGGCATGGAAAGTAATGCCTTTGAACGGAGGAAGGGCTACCAAGAGCGTCGAAGTGCCTTGCCGCGCGCGCTTGAAGCCCACTGTGTTACCCTGAAATTACCCTATTGGACGAGAGGGAGACGCCTTGAAAGCGCGTTTTCTGAATTAACGTTTCCAGACCCACCCCGGTCGAACAGGCTGATTATTAGAGTCGTCATGAGCGCGCCGGAGAAGAGATATATTCCCACCTTCCCGTCTCTCCGCTTTTGATCGGACGTCAAGCAAAACCCGCAATTAAGAAGCGCGCGTCCCGACGTTTCCATGAGAGCGACGTGCGCGCACGAAAGGGAGGGAGGGAGGAAGGGGAGGAAATTGATAAATCCTCGGCGCGTCGCTCGTGTCCCTTTAAATCGCGCGTCGGTAAGAAGTTTCCCGAAGACGAAGCTTATCACGCGCCGTGAAACGCGCGCCGCCCATAGAGCATACAATTTACGTTTCATAAACAGCGGAATCCAGACGCACGTAATTGAAACTCAACCGTCAAGCAGATTAGATAATGGCGGCTCACGGTCGTGACTCCAAGATTAAAGCCGAGATATGAACGCACAACCGCAGCAAAAACTATAAGCAAGAGAGGGCTAACGACAAAAGAAGGAAACGCGATGCTCCACAAAAGGGGGGAAAAAAGGGGACACGATGTTCTCATTATGTCGTAATAATGAAATAATTGGTTATCATGATGTAAGGCAATCTTGCCGAGATTGCAAGAAGTATCTGCGAGCGAATTGGCAAGAAAACGATGACACGCGCACGAAAATCACGTTGTTTCGCTTCTCGGCGCAAGTCGAGGCAATAGTATAAAAAAAAAAAAAAAAAAAATACTATTAAGCAACGCCGAGAAAATTATTGGTAATTTTTGCGCGAAGAAAATGTACAAAGTCTAATTAAAACGAGATTTTAACGAGCATTTAAAACATTTGATATTGCCGTTCAGATAAACAATTGCAGTATCTCAGTTATTCCATTATTGCGCTCCGCGTTCAAGAGAAATCGAAGAAGGATCTTCGCAGCAGAATCTCGAGTTCCGGAAAGGCGGCGGCGCTCGATCAAATCAAGTACAGCAATTAGAGTGTCTTCCGCTTTTCTCTCGCGCTCGGTTATTCGATTTACAGAACATCGGACTGGGTCGGCGTCGCTTGTTACTCATTAGTCAAGATTAAGGGGGAAGACACGGAAGGGACGTTGTGTAACGAGAAGCACGAAGACGCGCCTCGGCGAAAGAGGCGAAAGTAAAGTACAAACGATTACGTCTCTTTACGCGAGGGGAGAGAAGATTGGAGCTCAACAGAGAGAGAGGAAGTATGACGGTTTGCTCCAGACAATCGGGAAACCACCGGCAGGTATACCGAGCGAATCGATAGAAAGTGGCGGCGGCGGCGGCGGCGGCGGCGGCGGCGGCGGCGGCGAGCACACGAGGAAACCTCACGATGCCCCGCAACCGCGAAATTGAGTCCATTATCGCCCTGGCCAGGTACCCACCAATACCATCGATATTCGTTTAACGCGTCGTTTCCTTGCCGTCCGGGTGACAAACAGAAGTTCAGAAAAATATAAAATTTAGGAAGCTGAGCGCTCTTCTGCGCGAGAGAAAAGTGAGGCACAATTCTCTTCGTGAACGATATCGAAGAGATATATGTATATATAAAGGAGAGTCTTCTTGCCTTTCTCCATCGAGCACTTTCTCTCAAATTTCCAACGATGAAAGAATATATTTTTCATAGCTGATAATAATCTCGCATTAATATAACCGCTTACACCGTCCCGTGAATTAATAAGACTCGAAATTCCCACCGCTTTACAGTCTCTCTCTTCTTATACACCGCGTAAATAGATTATGAACCTAATCGTTATACCGCGCCACGAGATTTTCTTCGTTAATTATCAAGCCGCTAATGGCGCAGCGGTCGTGCGGATGCAAAATTAATAATATTTAATATACGCTCGAAACAAATTGTAAAAACTACACAAATTAAAAAATATGATTAAAATGCGAGACAAAAAGATGAATACATCCGTTCGTTGCGACATTATACCGACTTTAATCTTAAGGATAAAAGTGAAAAATTTCAGGATCGATTTCTAATCGAGATAATAGTTTTTTTACAATAATCTTTTTTAATTACATTAGTAAGTAAAAAAGTTTTTATTCGCGATGCAAATCAGAGCATAGACTTTCGAAGTGACATCACTTCGAAATAAAAAATGTGTGTAATTTACACTCATTATCAGATCAGAAAAAAAATAAAGAACGTATAAAATTCCTACCGCGACAGCAAGAATTTGGGAGAAGAATCGCACTTTGTTAAGATCGACAGATGTTGCTACATTCCGCGGACGTAGCGCCTGAGAATAAACATCAGGTGGTCAAGAGCGTTCTCTTTTTCTCTCTCTTTCTCTCGCACATTTCAGCTTGAATAACCTACAGACTGGTTATGGGCTTGGAATCCCCAACAGCGTCCGCGTGTTGTTTCCCGCGTGAGTTTACGCGCCATTGGCCACCAATCTTCGGAATGAAACTGCCGCTGTTCAGCGGACTCCCTGGACGAGCTCTATTTCACGAGCGAAAAAGAGCGTGTACAAAGGGAGAGAGGAAGAGACAGAGAGAGAGAGAGAGAGAGAGAGAGAGAGAGAGAGAGAGGGAAAAGAGGATTCGGTCGATTGGACGGAATGCACGACGAACTCGCGCGAGACGACGACGACGACGACGACGACTCGGTGAAGTTACGATTTTCTCGATGGGAATAATCACATTTCGCAGATCTGACGATACCGTGTGCGAACGATACACGCTTGTTCGCGTATGCTCCCGCGCGCGCACGCGGATATATTACACATTGTATTCCACCGGTAAACGGCGGTATTACCGCACGCCGAACACGCGCGGAACATTGCCGAGCAACTTATACAATGATCTCGGGGGAACGACGACGTATCAAGTGTGTAATGGAATCGTGTGCTGCAGAGTAAGAAAAGCCGGGAATATATATCGGAGGGGCCAATCTTCGCTCCATTGCGAACGAACAGCCGAGCGGCGTCTTCGTCGAATCTTGTCACGTGATCTCACGTGAATACGCGTGTAATTGCTCCAAGGAGAGAAATTACTTCGGATACTAAAACCGCGACGAGATGTAGCTGTACTCGCGGGTAGAGAAACCGAGCAGACAAGCGAGAAAGAGAGAGAGAGATTTCACTGCGCGCGATGTATTGTTAACGTTCCCATACAAGCGAAGGACGAGTTATTTACGGGGGTAACGTTTCGTCGGGGCAAACGTGCCGCGGCGAATCGATTTAGATGTCTGACGCGACTTCAGCGAATCGATTGTTAAAGAATGCCCGCGATAAAACCAGTCGGGAAGAAAGAGAGACCGATTTGGTCATATACACGGCACAAATCAAAGTACCGTTCGAGAGGAGCATCATCTAGAAGCGCGGCGGCGGTGGCAGCGGCATGGACTTGCAATCGACTGGCCGCGGGATTAACAGAAGCAGAAGCTCCTCTCCTCTCTTCTCTCCCTTTCTCTCTCTCTTTCCTATACATATCCATCCGTCGATTCCCGTCGGCTTTGCCGGCAATCATCGCCGGTTGCTCCCAGCGTTTAATCATGTTACATCAGTACGACACCCTGACAATCCTATCAAAGTAACGAGGTGAGCGCGCAGAGTCGCGGGGAGAGCTCAGAGTACGTACGTACCCGGCGTGGGACTCGAAGTTTCATCGCAATCGATCATCACTGATTACTCCGGCCGCGCGTACACGGCTGCGCTCGCGCGCAACCGATTATCGACATACAGACCATGTACTTAAGTTCTTACACACGAGAGAAGCCCCGGCGCAGATCAAAGGAAATAACGCGCATTAGTAGCGATCGGCATTTACTGTCGTGCGCTACTAAACTTCGGCCGTCGCGCATATGACGAGGCATCGCCCGGCTGAAATCTCCTTTCTGTAATCCCGTCAGAATACGTCGTGATTAAAGCAATAGAATTCGCATAATGTTGTTGAAAAATTATTTAATCGTGTTCGTTTTACTAGTACTTAATCGTGCTAGTACTAGTTACTAGTACTCGTTTTTACCTAATTATAATTAAATAACTCTTTATTAAATATCTCTTTATGAATAAAGTATAAAAATCGTTATAACTCTCCCGATAAATTTTTACCAAGTTTAATTCTCGCCTCATTCAGGATCATTATTTTAACAGTTAATCGATTTTTCGAGTAAAAATGCATCACCATAAAAAAAATCTTTAGAAAAGAAAAAATCATACGCCAAGTACATAAAAACTATCCAAATATACAAACTATCTATTACATAAA
>QVOA01011846.1:0-59479 GCA_014825685.1 Pseudomyrmex cubaensis | reverse complement strand
TGACTTGACGTCAAGTCAAAAAAATAATTAAATAAAATAAAAATAAAATGAAAATCTGTACAAATATTTTTCTCTATTTCTTATTACGTTAATTAAATACTTCCGCACTTTTTTCACAGATTGATTTGATTCATATTTTCATTAGAAACAATTTTAGAATTATATTTATATTTTTCTTGCTCACACATAAGTTATTATTACTTTCACTATAGTAAAATCTGCAAATAATGAAAAGAAACACTAAAAGAAAAGTCTACAGTATTACATCAGGCACTCGTATAAAAAAAAAAGAAGACTCGACGGGGACATCTTTGCGCGTCGCTTCGGCCATTTCGGTGGTAAAACGTCTCGTCGCATTATTCCCTCACGAGATTCACCTCGTCGCTGCCTGCCAATTTGCATCCTCGTCTTTTCTCCCCGACACGCGTAAAAGACCGACGGAGTACTTCGGCACGTGTCGATGGCACGTTTTCAACCCCCCCGCTCTCTGCATCTCGCCCACTCTCGCTCTCTTTCTCTCTCTCTCTCTTTCTCGCTCTCTTTCGCTCTCTTTCGTTCTTTCTATTTCCCTTTCTCTCTCTCTCTCTCTCTTTTCTTCTAAAAGACATATCTTTTCTCTGTCTACTTTATCTTCTCGTTTTCTGTCCCCAAAACCTACCTCGTCCACTTGCGGGGGCGGAGTGGTCGCGGAGGCGTTTTGGGTCGTATTTGGTGGTGTTGTAGTAGTAGTGGTGGTGGTGGTGGTGATGGTGGTGGTGGTGGTGGCTGGGGCGCCGGGCTCGTGAGGGTGTGAATGGGTGCTAGTCAGGGATTCCCTTTCGCGTTCCATCGCGAGCTTGTAGACCTTGTTGCGCAGGGTGCTACGAGGTATCCCGTAGATCACCGCCGCCCTCCGCGTGCCGAGCTTGCCGCTCTGGATGTCATTGAGGGCGGCCTTCAGCTCCTCCTCGGTATAAGTTCTCCTGCCGCCCCCGGCACCCACCACTGGAACACCACCGACGCCTGCCGCAGCCGCAGCCGCCGCCGCCGCCGCCGCGGCCGCAACCGGTCCGGTCATTCGCGGTTTCGCGCGGTACGAGCTGAAACAGCGTTAATCAACGTTATATACACCGGACGCGCCAGTTTCGATGCTCTTTTTTGTCTGCAATTTGACATCCGCTGAGAACTGTCAGTAATTTACGAAATTACATATAGAAATAAATAAAACAAAATAGATGAACTCTCTCTCGAAGTTCGAAGAGTCGAGTTTCCAGTTATTGGCATCTCTACTTGTATTATATAAGAATCGAGAGATATCTCGTAACAGAAAAAAAAATCTCGCTTTGCCGAGATTGCCTGTTATAAGAAAATTTATTTTTATACCTCGCGGATTTTCCGTGTCTGCGATTATTAAGACAAGTTTTACGAGTATATACAAGTTCTCGTAACACATATCGTTTACATAAATTTGTCCGACACATCAGACAATTTTTAAAATATTCTACAAAATGGTTACTTCCCATTTGATTGACAAATGCAAAAAAAAACGTTGTTTAAATTGATATCATATAATCGTGGTGATGTTAACCGTGAGACAATCTAAATCTTCGAACATCTCGCTGCGAATATCGCCGTAAGCAGGCGTAAGCATAAGGGATCAGAAGACCGTGGTTTGCTAATCGTTTGGCCAATAGAGGTGATCGATACTCCCTCAAGCTGCGAATCTCATAACAAAGTCAGGTTCTCCGTCGCTTCTCCGTAATGCAAGCTCACGTGTGCTCACGCGTCTACCGGACTAACCCGAGAGACGATCCGCATTAAACGAGACCACGTGACTGTTTCGACGTCTACACGTGTTTGACGTCGTGCTCGAACTGCGAATCCGTGCAACTTTGATCTCGGCTTCGCGCGACATTGAGTCAATGCAAATTAAGTTTTTTTTGAAGCGGTCAGATTGAAAAATTACGTCAAGACTTTTTGCAATTTGATCGAACTCTGCCACTGCAACCAGTTTTTAGAAAAAAAAACTTGTTATGTTCTCGAACGTTTGCATATTTTTAAATGCATATTTTCGATTTACAATATTTACATTATGAAGATAAGATTTACGTCAAAGACGGTGAGTTAAAACAAACGCACATCATCACTTTTTAAGCATCGTCACGAGATTAATACGTGTCTTAATAACTTTAATGTTCTTTTTACTAGAAATTTTCTCTTTTTATTCCTATCATAAATTTTAGTGTCATGTCAGCTAGTTTCAAAAACACATTACAATTGCAAAGCAGCTGTTTTGTTACAACACTTCTAATGTGTCTGTGACGTCAAACTTCTCATAAACATCTTTCGTTCTAAAATCAATTTGCGCGTCAAAATTTACAACTTTGAGAAATTATTTATTATTAAATTCCGCGCGTTTAATTTCGCGGTAGAATTTAAAGTAAAATAAACATAAAGTGAAGTCTTTTTTCGTTTTCTCAGTGTGTAATAATTAATTTTCTTATTCTGATAACATGTTATTTTGTTCTGAATATGCAAAACAGATAGAAACAATTTTTAACGTGGAAGTAATTGTTAATATTTCGCACTTCCAATATAAAAGAACGCGAGACGTGGCACGAAGACGATGAGTATCGGGCCGGTGTAATTTGTCACAGAGCGCAACGATAAGATTAGGCGTAAGGAATCATCAGCGCAAACTCCCCTTTCATCGTCCCACCCCCGCTCGCGTGTGCACCGGGAGCCCCTCTGCAAGTTCGTCGACCTGCGTCGCTGATAAAAGTGCATTTCGACCGACGTTGGCCTCCCGGGATAAATCCCGCTACGTCAGTCATCGACCGGCGCTGATTTATCTGAGATTTTTGTTTGTCGACTCGTCTGCGGTTTTACGCGACGATACGCTCCACGTTCAACATCGTCGGAAACTCGGTCGCGTTCATGTGCAGGTTCAACGTTCCACGAGGAAAAGTAATTATTTGCGCAATCGTTAAATTCGTCGTACGTATTTCTTAACGTAAGCGCAGTAAATATAAAACTTTTACATATCGTTGAGAGAATATGTTTTAAGCACCTCAATTTTTATAGCGCGGTATTTGATTTTATTCACGCATATTTTGATAAGTGAAAAAAATGTGTCGTCGTTATTTCAAATTTTCTTACGTTAATTCATAAAAATCAAAAGTCGCGGAGAGATTCATAAAGGAAGAAATAAAACTCATTTACGATGAGAAATTGATCTGAACAAGCGGCAAAACAAGTATCATCAACATTTATATACACGAAGCCGGAAGCCTGAAGTTCGATCAAACTGGATGGTTCGGTTTTGTAAATTCTCGCATAAATCACAAGACTCACGCAATCGCGAACCAGATAGTCGTAATCTTGTCCTTCGCAACAGCGTCAATACCGCTTTGGCCAAGCGAACCTTCTCCTTCAAAGCCTTCTACGAACCGGTTTTACCTCAGTATATCCCTGTCTGGTTTTATTGCGGCTATTTTTCAGTATCGCGGACGCGCAAGTGCGAACTGTACGTCTAATTTCGCTCGCGACTCGAGAAAGATAAAGGTATATATGTGTCCTTAGATGTAATCAACTGGTTTTGCATTTTTCTCATTACGAACCTTCGAGAAATTTAATGTATACGCGAGTATATGAAAAATTCTGACTGCATATACAGCCATCAATAAGAAAAACGAATTTTAATTTAGAAACAGTAACATGTGTATTGATTATTATTAATATTATTTATATAAGAATGAAAAATATTAAAAAATATGATATTTAATAGTACTTAAAATAATTGAGTCTTTTTACTTGTTTTTAATAATTTTTTTATATCTGAATTTGCCTTTGATTTCGACTCACACAGTTTTGCCGAACTATCTTATCGCTAATTACGTCATCGCACATGCGTCGAAGCAATCTCTTTCTCTTTCTTTCTCTCTCGCTTTTATTTTGTCTCTCTCTCTCTTTCGTTTTCTTTTCTCTTCTGATC
This sequence comes from Pseudomyrmex cubaensis, assembly GCA_014825685.1. Lineage (NCBI taxonomy): Eukaryota > Metazoa > Arthropoda > Insecta > Hymenoptera > Formicidae > Pseudomyrmex > Pseudomyrmex cubaensis. The sequence continues at coordinate 55,506 of QVOA01011846.1, read as the reverse complement.
TTCTTTCTCTCTTCATCTTCGTTTGTTCTCACATTTCCTATCCCGTTTCTACGTTCTTTCTCTTTTCCTTCTCAAGTTTCAGTTCTCTCTTTACGCTCTTCGTAACACAACGCATACGAAGAGTGCTCCGCGTCTTCGATGTGTCAGGAGGTGCAGATTACGATGGACTAATAATAGACGACGATAAAAATTTGACGCGCAAAATGTTTCGCGGGGGAAAGCAGCGAAAACACGAGGGCAACGCACGCCTCTGATGCTTTAGCATTCGCGATTGGCCCGCGAACCGCGATACGTCTTATTTTTCGCGAATCACGCGACGAAAATAAAGCGCGATATTCTCTGTGAATGATCGATAATTGAAGAGTTACATCCGTTTGAAACTAACGCGATAACGTTCTCCCTAATTTTTCCACGAGGAGACAAAGCACGCAATAAAAAACTTTTCTTCTTTTCGTTACAACTTACTTGAACGCGCGAGTAGATGCACGAAATTTGCTCTGTCACGTTTCACACACTTGAAAGAGAAAGAGAGACCGCAATCGAGTTGCATCGATACAGTGCGAAACGCATTGTTTAAGTATTTATCGTGGTACGTATGTCGCGGACGTGTAGCAGTTTAAAGCTCAAAGGGCTGAAAAAGTTCGGGCGGATTGTATCACGGTGGAGGGCTGCTGCTTGTCGCGCGTTATTGCAACGCGAAATTTTTTCGCGCAGTTTAAAACAGTTTTTTTGCACCGCGATACATTAAGCATTCACATGTGTGAGAATCACGCAATAAGCGATCTGTTCAACGTTTGATCGAAGGACAAGCGGTATTCCCTCAGTGCACGAAGAAAAACTGTTTTACTTTTCGAATACGAGTTTTCACACACTCGAATGTATATTCGTAAAATAATAACATTATAAGAGAGAAAGAAAATCATTATTTCTCGGTACAACGATCTATCGTTTCAGTGAAACAGAAACATATAATTTCAAAATAATGTACACTTGTGCGAGAATAAGCGCGACGACGACAATAGCGAGCAAAGTACGAGTTTTCTTTCTGAAGATTGATTTATAAATCGCGTTCAAGTCAGTTTTTTTACCTTTTCGAACTAGCGCAATCCAATGTGGGTATTAATTGACAGTTCGCCGATGTATTATTATCGGGTATCTGATGCGACGTTGTTTGCCTGACGCGCGCGCATAAATTCTTTAGAAACTTTATTTAGATTATATCATTATTCCTGCACAACACACGATATACACGATAGTTAAAAACCGCGAGAAAAATATCGCGTTTGTGGAAAGAATTGAAAATTATTTATCTATATGACACAGAAACAATTGACAGAAGAAATTGTTTAAATAAAACTGCTGTTATATCTTTTTTTTTCTATTAAAAAACAAAAGTATATGAAGATTTGATTTTTGTCCGAGATTACACACACATGTGTGAGATGCACAAAAATAATAGATCCGCGCGTCCGTCGCGTCTAATACTTGTATCTTTTTCGTAGTGTAGTAGATTCGAAAACATTCGTTTTGCAGCGCGCGCGCGAAAACTCCGATCAGGCCGAACAAATGTCATTCGGAGAACGATACGGGATTCCCCTCCGTTTGTCGCGCGTATGACGTCTTTACGAGGGAGATAAATCACGGTTATGCCCGGTCCCGGTGATTGGCACCTAATTGCGACGGCATTCCGGATCGACTGGCTGTCAGTTTCGCGATTTTCGAAAGTCGTTTGCCGGCGGCGTTTTAATCGACGCCTTATCGAAACGCCCGGCCGGCTTAAACGGCCCACTCGATCACGAGGAACGTTCGCTACGGAATGCGATCGCGGATCGTATTCTCTTTTTTTTTTCCTCCTCGTCGTTCGGTACGTACGGAATGCATATATTCGTATCAGCGCGGCGGCTCGCCTCGAGGTGTAAAGCGAGCTGCAGCGATAACAGCGAAACGTCGTCGTTGGCGCGCGACGATTTTCCACGTCGAGAAGAACTGCTGTCGTGCCCGAATACTCTCTCGGTGCGATTTTTGCTTTTTTTTTTTTTTTTTTTTTTTTTTTTTTATTCCAAAACGCGCTTTGAAGAACGCCGTTCTTACACCACTATACACTGCGATATAGACGCTTACGTACTATGTGTTCAAAATTTATCGATAAAAAAGTAAAATTTACAAAAGGGAAAATTTTCAAATTAAACATAGAGATTTCGTCTAAATGCAGAAAATGCAATTGCATGTGAGCACAATTACGGAAAGTTTTTCACAGTTTGTTGTAATTTTTACTTTTATTGATTGAGTCGTGTTATCAGAATTTTAATTTCCTTTGTTCGGATTTTATTACTGTTGATCGATTACTTTGATGAATAACACAGAGGATATGCAATTTGAATTAAATGCGCAGCGAGATGTGTCGAATTTATTCACGTTGATTTACAAGTCAATGGCGATTAATCAACGAAAAAAAAAAACCTTTTCTACGCCGTTTCGTTATTTTGAGAAGCTGCATTTAAAAACGTTACTTACTTGAGGATGCTCTTGGGATCGATGCCTGCCGGCATCCTCAGAGGTATTTTCTGTTGCTCCAGTAGAGATATGTTCGTGTCCTGAACAGACAAATGGATAACGACATTTAATACGAGGAACGACGTCCGAGGAGAGACGTACGAAACAAAAAAAAATAAAACTGATATTATACACAAGCGTACAGCTTAGTTACTCAGACGTCAGCGTTAGTCAATGACACGACTAATAAAGCTCTAATAAAACAATACTATATGTAAGAGGAATTACATTTTCAGCAATATACGCGTAATACAGCGACGACTCTCGCGTAAAATAAGAAAATAATCGTATCGTCGAAAGAGACAGTTCAGTTTTACTGGAAAACTATATGCGCAAATCGTTATTTTCGCTCGTACAATCCTTCATCAAACGAAACAAATGACAAATGAAACGTCGTGAGACAGAAAAATGACGAGAAGCCGAGAAAGAGAGTGCGCCTACAGAAGAGCGTCTCGAGACTTACCTGAGTTGTTCTTCCGGGTTTGGCCGAGAGATCGAGCGGTTGATCGGCCGCCGCGGCGCTGTCCTGGTGGGTATGCACCCCGACGAGGGGCGCCTCCCTCGGCGGTAAGCACCATTGGGGTAGTAAGGTGGGATAAGTGCCGCTGAGGGCGGCAGCGACCACGGACGCCGCCATGGGGTCCACCTGAACCGACGACATGGGTGACTCCGCCGATCGCGAGCTGCTGCTACTGTCGCTCTGCGGACTCTGCGGTCACAACACGGAGAAACGTGTCATCCCGGCTCGCGCGATTGGAAAGAACGCCCGAATGACCGAACGGGATTGGCAACAGGAAACGGAATAAGGATATAGATACCATAAGGATAAGATTCGCGAGGGGACGCGCGAATGCGGCGGTATCGAATTCTGATCGAATTCATCTCTCAAAAGGCGGCACTGCGCCACCACCGCCGTCTTCGCGAGTCCTCGTGAATCTTTTATGGGCGCGATCAAAGCGATCAAAGCTGAGAGAGCGAGGCAGTCTGGCGCCCAAGCACGACGAAGGTGCTCGACTTAATCAGAAGCGGCAGATGCTAGGTCAGAGTCGAGTCGCGTCGGCACAACAGGTGCGTGAGAAACGGGAATGAAACGAGATGTATACCCCGAGATGTCGCGATCGCGTAAGCAGCAGGCAAAACGAGCAGTTAGTGTACACTGATGATCGTCTCAGTAAAAAAACTGTCCACAAGGTTTTTTGTTTGAGATATTCTAATTTGCCCGGAAGCGTGCTTGTGATTTCGGATTTGGGATTTCCGCGCAAGGACGACTTATTCATTTGTTCGTTTCCCTTAATCGAATTCTGCTCCTCCCTTCTTTCGATCTTAGAGAATTAAAATAGAAATTTTATATTAGATTAAAAATATTTTTACAAATGTTTTCTTGCGAGAATTAACTTGAAAAAATTAACTTCTTTTAAAAAGAAGTTACTGATTTGAAATGATCTCTCTTAGCTTTGAGAGAATTGTAAAATCTAGTAGTATCGAAAGGGAGGACAAATTTCGACTCGGGTCTCATCTCAATCTTCGTGAGGTCGCTTTTAAGGATCGTCTCTACGGAAAATTAGCGGTAAAGGATAAGGGAAGTTGCCCATGCTCAGCCATGCGCAATCTCACAATCGGCAGGCTCAGCAGGCACGAGATACTTACAAGGGGCGCCTGGTCGTCGTGGGGTAGCTTGCCATCGAGGCAGAAGTAACACTTGTCGAGCGGCTTCCAGTCCTCCGGTGGTGGACTCGCGCGTCTTCCGAGGAAAAACGGCGTCGCGGCGACGCTCGTTGCGGCCGCGTTCCCTTCGCGGCATAACAGCCCCGACCTGGTCCCTTCCGAGTCCGTCGCCGGCGTCGTCAGTATCGTCGTGCCGCCACCAGAACTCGGCACTTCCTGCAGCTCCTCTTCCTTTTTTACCCTCAGCAAGCCCTGCGTTACCGGTGCCCGCTCCAACGTAATTTCCTCCGTCCGTTCCTGAAGTGAAGAAAACGAAAAACAATAAACCTCTGAAATTATCTATTTTAAAGATAGTTTACACAAAGAGTAACTTAGTGCTAAAACAGATTAGACTTTATCAAAGACTAATAGATAAAGGCTTATCGGAGGCTAGATAAAAGCGTTAAAAATTATTTCTGCGAAATTATCAGTAACTAATACAAAACATCAACAAATTTCCGACCTTGGTCCCTTCCGTGTCGGTAGCGTTGGCAGTCGGATGATCCCGAGTCGCACGATCGTTCTCCGTCCTTAGAGGGCTGACCACCGACCTGTCGGCGTCCTCGTCGAGCTTGAGCCGTTTCTCCGCCTCGTTCTGGCCACGTCCTGTCTCCTCGTCGTTCTCGTCGCCGTCCTCCTCGCCGTCGGCGTCCTCCCCGTCGTTCTGCCGGCGTCCGCGTCGCCGTCTCGTCGCTATCGTCGTCGTACCGGTCGCCGTTGTCGTTGTCGACGTGGTCGTCGTCGTCGCCGCTCCTCCCGTCGTCGTTGTCGTCGACGTTGCCGTGTCCGTCGTTCTCGTTGCGGTGTCTTCTCGCGCGACACCGTCCGCGGCTGCCTCTTCGTCGCCGGCCTCGACCTTGATCTCGGCCGGCCTTAGACGACGCGAATCCTCCTGCTGCTGCGGATGATCCTGAGCCGGCGTTTGCAGATGGTGATGGTGGTTTTGCAGGTGATGCCTCTGCAGGCTCTCCTGCTTCACCACACCGGTCGCGAGTGTAGTCGCCGTTGTCGTCGTCGTCGTGGTCGTCGCCGTCGTCAGCACCGTCGGCGCCACCGCCGACGGCAACGACGAGGGTGCCGGGTGATGTAGCTGCGGCCCAATCTGGTCCAGGCTCCCGGGTATCTGGTTGCAGGACGACGACAACGCCGGGTAAAGCCGATGGTGGGGCTGTGCAGTCGCTGATTCGCTGCTGCGGGTGCCGCTGTACAGGGTGTCCTGGTATTGCTTCCATCTCCTACGGCCCATCAACTCTTCTGCTACCCGTTCCAGACCTGCGACACCACCGTAACTACATCAAACAATGATGTGCGCCGCATACCCGAAACCCGTATTGCGTACAGGTGCGCTGATTTTCACACTCGACAGAACGATTCGAAACCGATGATCTCAAGGATCGAATCAGTCATTAGCTTGTATTAATTAATAACAGAATTAAAGTTTAATTGAATTAAGATTTTCAAATCTTTAATAGATAAAACTAAATACAATAAAAAGAAAATCCAAGATAAATTAAATATTTTTAGTAATATATTATCGCACTACTATATGCTTTAGTAGTCGCGTGACATTCTTATTTTTGTAATTAGTTCATTAAAAAATCACAAATCTGCGTAGTACCATGTATGCCAAAAGTCGGACGATAAGTTTACTATCGGTACGTATTTTCCTGAATGCAAACTGTCGCTATCGTAATCGTATAAATGCGTTAAAATAGGTAGCCCGCGGTTTTATAATCGCGGTTGCATAATCGGAGTGAGTTGCGAGTAAATGTGCAGTCGTCGCATTTGTGACGATATATCTAGCCCGCTGCCGCAAACTCGCGCACGCGCGTCGCCATATAATGCATCCGACCGGGCGTCGTTTGTCATAGGAAATGATGAACGATGATTAAGGTTCCAGAGAAAAGCACATCGCGGATACAGAACCGCGGATACGGTTCTTTCAGCGAGATGCAGGCGAAATTATGCAGATCGCGTGCGATTGAGTAACCGGACACGGTGGTTTTCGAAGGACACGGTTGCACTATTGCAACCGCGCGGCAAAGCGAGAAGAATCGCATTAGCGAGAAAAATGACATTTTGTTTTTTTTTTCTCTCTCTCTCTCTTTCTCTCTATTCCTTTTTTTTCTTTTTTTTTTTTTTTTAACTTTAAAACGCGCGAATTTTTTCGCGCAGTTACGGAAGATTCATCGCGGCATTTGAGAATGCTCGAGAATTTAATTACACGTGCGTGGGAGAGAATGAGACGTGTTGATCTAATTAATTAACTTTTTCAACAACCTGGACAAATATATGTACCGTATTATCGTCGGACGCGCGAATTAAAACGTATGGAAATATAATTTCCTCGGAGCACTGTTCAACACACTGTGCTCGGTGGTGTAATTACGAGCAATTATCGCGTCGTGTTGTGCGCAAAACTTTTGTCACCGCAATGCCGAGTAAAAGAAAAAAAAAAGAATAACCAGAAGGAGCGTGTTTGTTCTTTGCTGATTGAAAGTGTGTTGAGAAATAGATAGATATGTTTGTTCTTGTGCAAACTCTTTTGAAGAAAGAGCGCGTTTGAGTGCGCATCTAACGTGTCGAAGATATGAAATTTTTGTGTCCCGGACGAGTGTGTGTTACGCCAGAATTCTTGTTCTGCTCCCCGGAACGTTTCGCGATACAGACAGCGATAACGAGATTTTTCACTTCCTTATCCAAAGGCCGAATAGTTGACTGTTATCGCACATGACGTGCCTAACTGCACACAGTCGCTACTGTCGTCGCCTCGGCGAAAAGATTTCCACGCACACACAGCGTCGATTTTCAGAGCGCGCGGATACTCTGGCGTGTTAAATCATCAGGCTGGGATTTTACAAATTATGATATTTATGCTAGTCGAAACAATTATCAGAGCCGCGCGCCATAGTACGATGCGGATACGTGTGCATTCGTGACGGATGTTAATTTCCTGAATAAATATTTAACATCGCGGAAATATGCCTGCCAGCGCGAGCTTGTGTTTTTCGTTCGTTCATTAATTTAGCAAACAGTATTCGATATTCATTTGAGTAAAAGCTCGCCGATCTATCGTACATTTTGTCATCAAGAAACCGTGAAAATAATTCGACTTGCGACGCGCTTCAATTTAATCCTTTGCGTCAAACGTTTTCACTTCTCGATTACAACTTTTTGCGTGTTTTGCGGGGAAAACGAAGAGAAAATCTCTGAAAAAAAAAAAAAAAAAAAAACAAAGAGATTCTTATTATCTGTTTTTTTTACGTGCAAAATTTCTTTTTTATTTTAACCAAAAATCTATCTATTTTTTTTATCCTTTCAGCTACCTACATGTATATATGTAATGCTTCGTGACTTTGCGTCGCAGTTCTTTTGATTTATATACGCTTCTGCCAGCAACAGAATTCGCTACCACAACCGGCCTTTATCTCTCAAACAGCGTTTTCCGCGCGTCCTATCGCCGATCAAACGCAAACCCGACAACAGCCGGCCAATTACCAGGCTAGGACGCGACAATCAGCCGCGCTTCTCGACGGACACCCGGTATCACGGCGCTCGTGCCGCAAATGCAACGTACCGTCACGCTAACATCGCGTATATACTCGCGTGTGTGTATGATGCACCCACGTGCAAACAAGTACGTTTTCGCCGTATTCGCGCGATGGACGCACGCACGCGCACGCACGAAAGTTCTTCTCATCCGTTTATACACACACACACATACTGTATACAGTAGAAAAATGTATCGCGTGCGAATCAAGTCTGGCGGCGATTTTTCATGGCGTCTGCCCATTCTTTCGCAGCGCATTGAATTGATTTGATCGTTTGCGAACGGAACGGTCATTAGGGCCGCGGAAAACTGATCGCGGGTCAACCACGGCACGACGTTTCCGCGAAAAACGCGTTATTTCTGCGGAACGACGAGGAATTCGCAAATTAAATTGCGCCCGGTGATCGATTCGACTACTCGTCGCTCTGTGTTGCGATTCCGATATACACATATATCTTGGTAATTTCGGAGCTTTCATCCGACCATGCGTGGACTAGTTTCTCGTTAACAGTCTGAATTTTAGCGAGCTATTTAAGGATTTCTAATTGCATTCGTATCGACAAGTACGGAGAAAGAAGTTTTATTGGATTGACTTAAGAAAAAATAGCAGGCGTGATCCTGAAATAAAAATAAAAAAAAATAAAAATAAAAAAAATAATAAAAAACCCCAAAATCAGAACTTTATCAATATGCACTCTTTGATCACAATTTTTCGTGAAAAATATTGTTTCGAAAGTATAAACCTTATTAAACGTGGGATCGCCAAATGCAAATGTTGATATTGCGCCGCTTAATTTGGGATCAATTTGTAGCGACGGCTTTGTGGTAAAAACATCGAAAAATTCAGAGAGAAAGTTCGGAGCGCTTAAAATAATGGAAGCGATATTATTACAACAATTGCAATTTTGCCCGAGCAAATTTACGAAGAATAATATCGTATATATTAAACGAGTAAGAGTGCAAAAGTGACCCAATTAATTCGCAAATTTTATGTGCTTGTATTTATATTAGTATGTACGATTGTATTCGATTGCGAATTCTATAATTTATAAACATTGATAATATTTTTATAACAAATATTGATAAAAAAACGCAATATTGCTGATAAAAGCGTTACGACGCGTCAAAGAATCGTCAAAAAAAAAACAGATATCTTTTCCAAAAAAAAAAAAAAAAAAAAAAAAAAGAAAAGAGGTCACAACTCGAGTGAGCAGTGTAAACGCGAGCAGTGCAATTTTTCGAAAGTACATTAGGCTCTTTCTCTAAATTAAAGTCCGCTAAGGTCGGTTTATCTCACGCAAATGGACATTCGCGCACACCTAATTATTCCGCCGCGTATTTCGCTGCAATTATTATCGCCTGACTCAACGGCGCGTATCGGAGTTAGTTTTAATCGTGTTATTTTCTTCAAAACAGCTTACTCTGCGTAAGCTCGCAAATAACGTCAGGCACAAAACGTCTAGTCGGAAAATTGAAGTCGAATTGTCGCTCGTTGATCGTCGCGTCGTTCGAAATCTCGCGAGCGTAATAAGTCTTACGCGTTTCAAGCCGTTAATTAGTTCAGCCGTTAATTATGCGTTTCGTTCGATAATTACTGTGTTATCGATTTACATTTATATTAGCATCCGATGTGAGAAGGTCTGAAGAAATTGATATGCATAGATATGGATGTGCTCATCGCATTTGTTTTGCGATACGCAAAATCTTGCGTAATCACGCTAATATAAATATTTACGTAGTGTTTCAACTTCCGTTTCTTAAATTACCTTGATATCAATTATTAATACATGTATGTAGACATTACATTTTATACAATATAATCTATGAAAAAAAATTTTTTTTTGATAAAATGCAATTTTGTAACTTACACGAAAATATTTTATATTCAGACCTTTTACTGAATTTTCTTACAACTGTGACTTCTCGGTAAACAACACCACCAGGACTCGCACAGTTACGCTGTCAAGTTATGCTGTTACGCGATTGTGGATTAATGCGACCGCCCGCACAGCCTTGTTACTTAAATTTATTATCCCTCGGGTACCAGTTTATTTTCAGTATGGACAACCGCTTGCGCAAGCGTTAATGGTGATTAATATGGCATTAGCATGTCAACCGGTTCTCTTCTAACAGAAAGGTTGGACCGGAGAGTTAGCTGAAATTGATTTTCAGCGTGAAGGAACGGAACGGCCAAGCCGTTCTCTATGTGAAACGCACACAAATTTCGGGAATCGCCGTGTGAAGCATGGCGATTGCGGAAGATATATCGCTGGTTTCGCTCGAGTTCATGAATAAGCGCGAATTACCTCGTAAAGAACGAAAACGCCATTGATCATCTTGGATAGCTCGCAATTATGCAACATGTATACGCTCAGGCAAACAAAATGTTAATCCTTAATCCTTGAACCAGCGGCAGCGTTTCTAAATCTATACATTTTATACCGTAGTTATTTCTCCACTATTTCTTGCAAACACATTACTCACGTTTTTTTAAACACACCTACCTACGTTATCTAATTTTGTCTTTTTATAAACACGAGACTCGTACGATCTACAAAGATGCGATTTTTTTGCATGTGAAAATTGCGTATCAAAAAACTAAGTAAAGGAGAGAGAAGCGCATGAAGTGAGAAATTTTTTAGAAAAAATAAGGTCGAAAGATAAAATTGTGGTTTTTTCTTATCCTCTCTTCGAGAAAAGATCTGCTTCTTTGACTGCAGAAGCGAATAGTTGAAAATAAGCCGAGAAACCTGCTCGCGAATTAACGCGGTCGCGCGCTGTGGGGAAGCGCGCATGAAAAACATCTGAATAAATTATTATTGTTTGTCGAACGTTTCGAACGAATGACGACGCCCATCGCGCTAGTCCATCGCCGACGTGCACGGCCATTATTTAAACGCTCTACTTCCACGCAGCTTATCAAATACAGGTATAATGCGCTTTGCGGAAACGCGAACTGGATCCACGTCGGCCACGCCGCAAGACTTGTGCGTGTGTGTACGTATTCATGTGTGTGTGTGTGTGTTTTGCGCATGCTTGTCAGAAAAATGCACGACGGATATTACGATCAGGGACGAGCTTAACGCCGCGGTCTTAAGTGCAGCTTACTCCTTATCGTTATTTTCGAAAACATTAATGTTGCAGCGACTCTTGCGCGACATGATCTCTTCTCTTCATTTAAAATACAAATAGTTTTAATAATAAAAAAAATGTTGGAAAAATATTGAAGAGGAAAGTTAGAGTGCAGAGACCGAAATGTTCTCGATTCGGTGAAAATCACGAGAGTACACAAAAAAATATTTGCGAAAAATTTGAAAGGTTTCCTGGTACACGTCAGTGTAATATTGTGATTTGTCCTCGACGTGCAATTTCTGTCCTCTAACAAATGCGGCTGATCTCGAAACGCCTACGTCTTGGATTTCTCACCAAGAAATATTTGACAACAACAATGAGAGAGGTTTCGAGTTACGATAAGACACATAACTTTTTTTACGCGCGGTTACGATAGACAGAAGCACGTGCAAACAAGCTTTTGCGCGCGACAATGATGACTCACAGCTGATTTCCATCACTGATTGTCGCATAAAATATTTTTTAATAAACGTCATTTGTTTACCGCTTGCGTTTTGTGCGCGTCAAAAAAAGATTGTTTTTTCTTTCTTGGAAGAAAGAGAAGAAAGCCGAAAGAAAATTTGCCAACGCAGAAACGGTCATAAAAATATCGCGATCAATAATTCTTAATATCGAGTCCTGCATACAAGTCCTGCTGCAATTCTCTGACCTTTTGACCTAAGCTAAGCGCGATCCGCACCGAATTTCAATCGATCCCACTTTGCAAAGGGGAAATACCGTTGATTTATTCAGTCCCTTCTATTACGAGATTCCGATTATCAATTAACCAAATTTCTCGCATAACAAGAGATTCGCGATACGCGTTTCCGTAACGTTAATTGCTTATCGACGAGTGTCTTATCGCACAATTTGCGATAACTACAAACATCAATGTTAATTACACGGGATGTTTCAGACAGCGGCGAAAAAGGAACACGCTAGGTTCAATATATTAATTTTTTATGTATAATTTGATATAATCGCTTTGATCGTTCAAAATTAAATGCGAACCACGTGTGCAATGCGATAATTAACACGTTATAGATCGTAATTAAATAATAAGATGATCTAGTTTTGACTGTCACATTATTAACTACCTTACTTAACTAAATTATAATTAAATACTTCGTATTTTATTGTCTTATCAGAAATAACATAAAATTGATTCAAGATTTTCGATATTCTCATCTGAATTGTCATCTTCATATTTTCACTTATTGTATTTGTCTTGTGATACTCGAATAAACTAATAAAATCGCAACGACGATCATCATCATCGAAACGATTAATCGGAAACGCGCGATCTTGTGAATCACAAAAAAACTGCGGTGTTCGAGAAAATCGCTAACTTCTTTGGAAACGCGTCACATGCGTCCCGATCGACCACACACACACACACACACACAGAGGAATCGGCCAAGTCATCGTTGTGCCGGAACGTGCAAACTTCAAGGTTGCATAATGACTCATGAAAATCTGACTCGCCAATTGCCCAACAAATATTTTTCTTTTTGTTGCACAAATTCGCGCCGGCGGCATCTCCGGTTTTTCTCGTCGGGGAAAAAATTACGCTATACTTGTGCATACATTATACTTGCAAAAATAAACAAACGATCGCATTTCGAACTCGCATTTTATTAATTTATCCCCCGCTACGACATTTCCGCGAGCTCTGATTTATAGATGCGTCGCAAAGAAAGTCAGTTGCGCTTCAACGCGGAAGTCCGCGCGACGATTCAACATTTTCCGCGGATTCACGCGCACAATACACGCACGCAAGCCGCTTATCGCGCAATGATTTGCGCGTTGACTGCGCGCGATCGGATTATCGCGAGATTAATCATCGACCCGATGCAGCGATGCTCCTTTCCCTCGTAAGGTCGGATTGGCTTCATTAAGATCCACGCCGCGCGCAATCATCGGAGGTGAAGTGTGAGCTTGCACCGACGATTGCACGCCTGTGCGATTCTCTACCGGGTGTGCAATGACAAAGCCGGCGCATAATAGATAACATACCAGGAAGAGAGATACGAAGTCATTGCAAGAGTAAACCGACGGATATTTTAAATGGGCAGAAAGGAAAACTATATGTTAGATGATTTATTTTTTTTGTGCGAAAAATATGTTCCGAGTCAAATATGTTGTCGTACTTGTGAATTTTTTCAGAACGTAAATCAATTGTTCCTTCCTAGAAAATATCGCAACACATATTCTATTGAAATAAGCAAATCTTTTAAATTGTTATGTCACTTTTTAACGTATTTGTTTTTTTTTGCCGAGTATTTGCGTGCTTAGTAGTCGATGTTAAATAGTGGTAAATAAAATTCCACTCTTAATAATGCGTGCGCAAAAATAATATTCTGTACAAATTAACATCTCATTAGCATTACTCTGTCTAGTTAAGTGCGTCAGTTTTTTTAACGATTTTCCTTGAAAAACGATCGGCAAGGAAACAACGCAGTCGATCTACATGTTTTCCGCGACTGTTTCATTGAGGAGAGTCCGCGCCAGACTCGTTATATATTCACTCGGCGAAGCAAGTCCGAGTCCTTGATCGATTCCATCCAGAAGTAATTAGACTGCAGGCGCGGCCCTCGGATGAAATTCCAGGCAGGAGGTGCCGAACCAATCTTATCTCTCGTGCTATTTAAGAAGTCGAAGAAGTAGGGCGGCTGACCACGCCCGGGATTAAACCGATGACGCTATATCGGGAAGCAATTCGACGAATAAAATCATTATCTGTCTCTACGTGTAGATTGGCCGTTCGCGAGCTGAATGCAGTTACGATTTCGCGCGTTGCGTTTTGAGTTCGTGTCGTGTTGCAACTGCAATCAAAGAGCGAAATAACAAAACCCTAAGTAGTATTTTTTGCATGTTCCGTCGAGGTTTTTTTTTTAACACGATCACGAGTTTAATTAACACAACAAAAGATTCAAACGCATTTATCTTTAAAGTTTTCGTATAATAAGTGAATATGTTTGATCTTCAAAAACGTAATATGTATATATAATTTTGTACGTGAGAACATTGCGTATATATTATTTAAAAAAATATTGTGATAAAATCGACGAATTTCTCACATTCATTCGTCAAAACAGCGAGAATTCAAGAACAAAGCCTACTTTCCACGGTTGTCCTCCGCGGATACGGCGAGGATGTAATGGCACCATTCCTCAATTCTAAATCGAACGGCCTCGAGGGGCCCGCTCGACCAATGACAGAGCCGCGATTTTCAGCGCGGTCCGTCGGCCCTCCACTCGTCTCAGTCCCTAAGCTACTTCATCACACAACGGTGCCTTCTCTAATCGCCGGCCCGTTTCGACCAATGGCAATCCGGTCTAGACGAGAGTAGAAGGTTAGGAAATGGCCGGTTTCTACTTCTCTCTCTCTCTTTTTCTCTCTCCGTCGCTCTTTCCTCTCTCGATAGTGGGGCCACCGATCGACTCTCACAAACGTGCACAAGGCTATCCTTTGTCCGAAACTCGCCTGGGACACTCTATATCGCGTCGAAAACGTCTCCCGACCGTTGTAATATCGCGTGAGGCAACTGTCCCAATAGCGAGTCACATATTTCAATATTATAAATCGAACTTTGTTTTCAACTTATATTTTATTAAAACATAATGATCTTATATAGAAGCACAACCAAACGGAATAAAAATACACTTCTCATTGTAAAACTTATATTTAATAATTCATATATTTTATTTGTGTATTTATATAATTTTTTTCAGTTGAATTAAAAATAAAAGTGACTTTACAAGGACTTTTAACTGGAACAATTACCCTATCTATCGTAATTGTGGTAACAAACTCTTGTAGTTTAGCACGCAAGTGTCAAATTTTTTTGATTGTTAAATACATACAATACAAATATGTTATTCGACACTGAAACATGTTTAAAAAATGACAAACTAAAAAAAGAAAAACATCTGCACTGGCAAGTTTTATTTTGGGATAAAATCTCGATTTATATATAAAATAATACACACACATGTATGACCTGATGTGCACAACAACGGTCTCTAATGGAATCAATTATCAACATATTGCAAGTTGCGGTATCACAGGGAAATGTTTCCCCCTCCTCTTCCGCTTTCGCTAATTCAACGAGCGCGCGAAAAACTGTCGCATCGATGAACAAACATCGTCGCGCGAGCCGAATGGACTCGTTAATGGTACTCCCCGTTTGCATAATGCACGCCGCGCGTGGAAAACTAGATCGCTGTTACTTTCAGACCTCGTTTCGCGCCTCGGGTGAACGCAATAGTTGCGACTCGTCGGAAAAAAAAAAAAGAAGAAAAACACAAGGCGTCCACACCTAGACACCAAGTTATCTGCGTCGCTTTGTTGCATGATCGCGAGAATCCCATTCACCTGGCGGGACCGCTTAGTGGTTTCCGAGGCGGGCGAAGGACGACGACGCCGCGCACGAAGGATGTCGAAAGGCCTCTCGGTTTGCCTGTCTCTCGCGCACGGTGCGCGCGCCCGGCCGTGCCTCATTAATGTCTCGAAATGATGCTCCGAGGACGACGATCGTCAGAATCACGCGCGCACGAGATTCGTCGTCATCGAGACTCTTCGTTTGTACGGCGGCCGTAGAATAAAAATAAAAGCCGCAACGAATAGAGCAAGTTGCGCAAAACGCTGAGAGTCTCCCAAAGAGACGTGTTGTCAGATCCGCTGATCGGAAGGGGTCTCCTTGAGCATGAAAGTACGACAGTCACGAGCCACGGTTCGAGATCGCAATCGCCCGGGCGTGTATTTATAATTAGTGTGCGCGCGTGCGCATGCGCGTTTTATGAAATAGACGGCAATTCCCAAACCGTGACAGTTCGTTCCCTTCGGAATTTCCCTTGCAACTACGGAAAAGTTTTCACGTGACATCCAACGTGTCACGACATCCGCGATGTGTTATCACAATTCTTCCGACGCGACGGTTTTTTGGCGCGAGTTTGCTCGTCAAAGTTCGACGCGCTCACGAAATATTTACACACGTCCGAAAGAGGTTTTCAGACACCGGCCGAGGTACCAGCTGCCGAATCTTTTAGAGCCGTTCTCTTTGTCCCCTTTCCCTCCTCTCATTCAGAGTTCGGGCTCGCTAACGGCCGTGAGGCAGCCAATGCACTATCGAGGGGCCGCTTCCTTTTCTTCAACAGTCGTATGAAGATGCGTATGTATGTGTGTATGCACGTTGTATGTCCGCGAACAGGGTCGGATAAGTGACTTTACGCAGTCTGAAGCTAATCAGTTTTTGAACAATTGTTTTTGAGAAGTCCCTTTTGCAACAGTGTAATCACAAGCACGGAAATGTAAAACAGCGCACAATCATCTTCTAACAGTTGAGTAAGAAATATAATAAAATGAGAAAGAAAACGTACATATCTCTGAACGAAATAACTTAAAAGAACGGAAACTGAAATTACATTGGTTTCTGTTTGTACTTCGGCCCTGTGCGCAAGATACATTCGTGAGAATACAAAAGCGGTTATGCGTTTCTCTCGTCAGCTTTCTCAAAATTGCAATAAATGCACATTGGTCGACAAATCGATGAAAAAACATATATTTTGACCTGATTACTTTGCTTCTTTAAAAACTGTGAATCTCGGATTAAAAACTTAGAAGAAGACACACGATAATGCACGATATTGCACTAACGGTGTTATTTTTATTACCGATTTCCGGCGAGTTAAAAAAAAAAACCACTACTCTGTGTAAACACTCTCTCATATATCTCAGTTTTAGTATCATTACTCAGAATTACGATCGTTCATTATGCCGCGGCGCAACAACCGGCAATCATTTTGCAACAATGGCCACTCCCATACTTTGTGGCAACGTACGCGTATGTTAAAACTTCAAAGACGAGAGATACTCCGGCGCGACATTCACAGACGATTGCAACCTCTTTAAAGCCGGTCTCGAGGAGACTCGCGTTGTGTACCTGACACACACACCTGACACACACCACGAGAGTATCAAAACGCGATCGTCCGACAATCGTCGTGACACGTTTGCAGTTTAGCTGATGAGATCGCGCCACGCGCGGAAATACGCGACGACAACATTAACATGTAGAAATAAAGTGTTTCGATCAGCGACGAATCTGATCGATCAGCGAAAAAAAATTTTTTTTTTTTCTCGCATTGCGAGTTCCAAGGTAAAGACCTTTTCGCACATCTCTAACGAGACTTTCGTCGTCGTCGCGTCTGTCTAAGCGGTAATCGGACACCAAACGAGGCAGTGGAGTCGTTGTCTGGTGACCCATTTATCGCTCAACGTTGTCTAGTGTTACAATCCGCGAGAAGAGTCGCGTCGCGAAATATTATCGTACGAGCCACGGTAGATTCGTCAGTGACACGCGGGAAATGACAGTGATGGACCAGATCGTGGGTGAGCACGATGGAAGAATAAGAGGCCATTCTTATCGGGATATTCCCTCGATCTTTTCTCGCGAGTTGCGATCGCAATATCACTAACTTTTTTCGCATCACGTGTACCACAGGTAACTACGTTTGATAGAATTTCAGGAAACTTCGAAAACCGCTTTCCGAGAATTTGTCTGACAAGTGACACTCGATAAAAAGATGATAAAAAAATGGTTTTACGAAAATGCACCAAATTGGTTTTTTATTAGTAAATATCTAAATAATTCGCGTATCTTAAACGATAATTCTCTATTTCAATAATATATTGAAATTTTGTTATTTTATAAAATGTCAAATCCCACGCAATAGATTACTCATTGTCTTTGTCGACGAACAAAATGTGTCTTCCGAAAGATGTTCTCTGTGTGGAAAACTTTCTGCTTCCGTTGGCTCCGAAAATGTACCGTTTAATTCGCGCATTGCGTCATGCATCCCGTGCAACGCGATGCCGCGCGAGGTAACAAGCTGACGAAAATGTTGTAACAGTTAGACAGAAGAGGAGCGAGATGTAAGGAAGGTGAGACGATAAGCGAAAGAAGCAGCGAGCAAGCCCAAGAAGAGAAGATAAAGGAAGGCTTGCAAGAGAAAGAGAGAAAGAAAGAAAGAGAGAGAGAGAAGCGGAGGAAGAAAGAAACGAGAGAAAGAGCGCATTTCGCATGCATGCAGAATGCAACAGTTAGCGCATCGTGCGAAAGAGAGATGCTATTGCCGACGTGTGCACGTGAGCCGTGGTGAAAACGCAACGAGAGAGAAACAGAAAGAGACCGAGAGCTCTCTCTCTCTCTCTTTTTCTATGTGCGCCGGTCTCACAATGTCGCTTTTCAACGTGCGCACACACGTTGGCGAGCATATGCGCGATATTCGCATGCGAGCGAGCGAGATGAGCGTATAAGGTATGGAGTATCGGCGTTTCGGACGTGGTAATATAAAGCGAAGCCTCAGAAATTTTGCGGCGCGCACACGAGGGACGATTAAAACACGGCGGATCACCGGCCGCCATCCGTCACCGGATTAGCTCCCGCGTTTTCACAACGTACGCCGTTTCCATCGCGAGTGCGAAATGATATTCCGACGGCCCGCTCGCGGACATCGTCTCGCGGCGTAGAACGCGCGCAAAACGCGTCTCGTCATTCGAAATGAATCACGCTACTCTACGCGGAGAGCCATAATCATTCTATCCTATTATTAACATCCGACAGGTGTGAAATGAAATGAGAGATAAACGGGAGAGAGGAAAGGATTTACGGTATACGCGGCGGCTTTTCGATTTTCGTAAAAATTACAATTTTACGTGTGAGACGAGTCATTAAAACGGACACGCTCAATTTTTATCTTTTTTTTTTTTTTTGCTATTATTATCTTATATTTCTGATAATCTCTACGCAATATAATATATATACATGTATATGTATATTACTAGATACGATTAATACGTCGAATATTGATAGCAATCTTTAATTTAGTTAGTAACTTGAAAATATAAAGAAATAAAAGTTAAAAAAATATTTAATTTGTTATCGTTACATTTGAAGATATGAAGAGACCTCGCGAGCGCGATACGGCAGATACGAAAGAAGGTTCTCAATGTTTTACCTGGAAGATTAAAAAAAAAAAAGCCGCAATTATCAAAGGAAAATACACCTCGTTCGAGTTTCAACTTCGAGACGTACATAAAGATCGCGCGCGTTTCGTGTTTCAACATTGCAATTCTCGCACATTGAAGAAGCGCGAACGTTTCCGATCTCTTCAACCGGCGATGTGGCGAATTTAGTCGCCGGAAATTATTTATCTCGCAAATAATTTAAAAGCCAGGGGCGTTAATTACGCGAAATTAGCGTCTAACTTCCAGCACGGCGGCGACGGCGGCGGCAGCGGCAGAAACTTGTTGCGGGGGAGGTGCGCGAAGAACACAGGAGTAGTTGTAAATTGCTTTATCGTATTGCGGGCTTTCCGGCGACGCGTTTGGACGAGGCGTGAGGGGAGAGAAGAGGAGTAACTGATTTATGAACTGGAGTTACGAGTCGTCATACACACGATGGCAGACCGACTGTCGTGAATGTCAAATAAATACACGACGGATTCATCGACGCGAGGCTTATCGATGTCGCATTAATCAGTCGGGACACCTTCAGAACGAGAAACAAAATATTCTTCGCCGTGCTTCATTAATAGCGGCCGGTTTTGCCGATTACTTTATTCGCACGGTCACTTTGCCATTCCGCGACTACTGTAAACGCGCCAACGTTGCTCGTTAACGAGCTAGTCGGTCGCACTAATTATCCTCGGAGTCTATGTAATCGCTTAATACTCTGTTATCCGATTGTATCGGACGTCGACCTATTTTCCACTTTCGAAACACTCGTTGTTCGCGTGTGTGCTCCTGTGTCCGGACGATTATTATTTAAAATAGCGTTTCGATGGCATAGTCCATTGAGAAACTTTTCTTTCGTCCTGCTGAGGCAATCGGTTATGCAAGCGCCAAGTTCCAAAGCGGAACGATTTAATTGCCGCGATGAGTCCGGTGAGATTTAATGTATGAGATTTATTTGGAAAGCTTCATGAAACAAAACTTTAAAACACAGTGAGTTTAAACGAGTGCACATCGTGCCGTGATGCGTTATTTAAATTTTGTTTTAATTTCAAAAAAGTGAACGATTTCTTATTCAAGTTTACTGCTTAAAGAAATATTTCCTTACACTTTTACGGTGCACATATATACACACACACAATTCTAATAATACATAAAAAATACATTGTTTAATTCAGCTTCAAAACGTAATTTGATTTAATTCTAACTATACGTTTGCACAGAGAACGCAGAGAAGTTTAATTAGACCTTGCACATACAGTACATTCCGCCGCCCCTTTTTCTCATCGACAGAGCTCCTTGCGTTAACGCACACACTGATCCGATTTGCCGCCGTATCGCGATTTATTTCTATTCAGTCATGCCGCTTCGAGTGCCAATGTCGCTTCGAGATTTCTCGAAGGGAGCGTTTCCGGGCGTCGCGTCGTGGCTGCATCGCTCGCCGAAACGGGAAAAAAAAAGCGAAGTGAAGCAAAGAAGAGTAAGCGAGAGAGAAACGAACGGAGAGAAGGTGCCGTGTCATTTTCGTCAATTTAAAGGCCCCTTTCGTCCCCACAACTTCCCCCGGACAGCGGGTTCTCGGTATTCGGTCCCCCACCGTACCCTACCAACGTCCGCCCCTGGTTTGCCCCCACCGTCGCCCCGTCGAAGCGAGGTCAATCGACGGAGAGGGCTGAAGACGACCCCCACCCTCTCACACGACCCTCCCTACCACGGCTACTCAATATCGTTTCATTACGCACCCTGCTCCACCGACCACCCGAGCCGCCCTTCTCTTCCCCCCTTTCTCGCCCCAGTCTCTTTCTCTCTCGCCTCGTTGCAACCCCCCGTCGTGGTGCTCCTCACTTCGTCCCTTTCCCTTACGTCCCGTCGCTCCTACCACGGCGACGAAACACGAACGCCGACGAATTTTTATTGTTACTTCTCGCGCCGCTTCCTCTGACCTCCCCCTTTCCACCGGCCCGTCCGGCCTCCCAACGCCTTCTCCTCTCCCTTTTTTTATGCGCCTTTTAACGATCAGCAGTAACTGCGCCCATCCGCCACCCCTTTGCTTGCACCCGCCTCGCCTTTGCCGTGCCTTTTCGGGAAACGGAGCGGATGCGGCTGAACAATGAGAACAGGGATGATACGTGCGTCGAGTAGATATATTGCCCTCCGAGTTCGCGTCCGGTTTTCGTTTGTAATGCCTCTATGGCACGATACGGGAAGTAATCGAGCTTAATCGGAAATGATGCCGCGCGGCGGGCCTTATCTGCCCGGACTCAAGTTTCAAATCTCTCGTGAAATAGGTATCGCGTTTTAAAACCCTTCATACATTTAACCCATAGTAAGAACTATTAACATTTACATCTTTCATAAAGTTGTATCCTCTATAAATCTTCCGTTCCAGACAATGAAATATTACCGGATGTCTCTACCAGGAAAGCGCATGCTCGCATAATCTATGCCTCGCATGAATGAAAGTCAAGTGCGCCAGATGGATGAACCTTCGCGTTTCTGACATTCTGAAACAGTAATCGTTTCAACTTCGCGGACAATCGCGATGTTACTTGACAAAACTTTTTTTTTATCAGCACACTAATAGTTTCTTACTTTTAGCGACAATATAGGAGCCTGAGTACGCGTGACATAAATATTCTTGTAATAATGTTCTTCGGCTACACTTTCTATACTTTAATTCTCATTTTTTTTTTTGAAAAACTTTAATTGCGAACGTCCAGAAAATGCAATCGAGAAAGATTCTGTACTTTCTGTAGCATTAGGTATAAAATTCATTAGTTATAAAATTCATTTCAATTCTCGTTCATCGCTAGAGAGAGAGAGAGAGAGAGACTTTGTGAGTTACATAATCAATCTCCTAAGCGACAAACTCTTCGCGACTTCTAATTCGCGCACGTGCCGCGCGTGCCACGCTGTTGCCTCGCAACTACGTTGGAGACAACGAAGAAAAGCGAAAGAGATCTTCTCTCTCTTTACCTAAGTTACGTCGATCCACTTCCGCGTCTTCACGCTCGGCGAATCCGCCTGTGTCGTGCGACAGTTTTGGACGACGCAGTAACGCAGTTCGAGCGACATCGTTACAGCCGGCACTCGTGGCGTGCGGTGCCCTCGCGAGATCGCGACGCCCCGTCGGCTCTCGGCTGCTCCTCGGTGCCACGAAACAGCGCGGGGCAACGCGGAGGAAGAGGCTTCATTACGTCCAATTCCATGTCCGCTCGATGCCGGCGATGGGTGTCGCGCGATTACGTGCGTGCGAGCCGACGCCGGGGATTACGACGGTGCGTGACGATCGCCGCGTCTCTACCGTGTGCGATCTTCCCCTTCGCATTCGCACTCCCGAAACTACCGCTCCGCAGCCTAGCGAGATCTCGCAACGGCGGCACTGACGCGCGCGCGTAACAGGTGTAACTGCTACTCGCGCGTTGGCGAGAAGATGAATTCTCCGCTGCTTCCCGATGCGGAAAGCAACAGTTTCCCGACTTCAAAGAACGACCGCGATCTTCTCTCTCTCTTTCGCACGTCTTCAGAATTCACTCATTAAACCGATATCTGAACAACTTTCTTCGCGCCTGTCGTCGAGCCACGTTTATCTCGATTGTTCACCTTCGACGATCTCCCTCACGCGTCAGACCACTTTCCGTCTCTCCTTCGGATCACGCGGTCCTGACGCGTCGTGACGCGCCGTCACAGCCAACGGATGTCACCGACTACCGACGCGGACGATACGTCGCGCGTGCGACCGCGCGTATATCACACTCGGCGAAGCACCAGCGGCGAGATTTCGAAAGCCGGTTCCACCCTCCGTCACCCTTTCCCGAACGCGCACTGGTCGATCGAGGAAGTCTCGGGTGCCGAGAGGCAGAAGAACGCGGCGCACACACGCAACTCGTGTCGTTCTCCCCCTCGCTCTCCTTTCCATCCCCCGCCCGCCCCCGCCGGTCCACCTTTTTCCGTTCTTCGTCGAACTTCCACCGTCGGCCTCCCTTTTTTAGGATCTCTTCGCTGCGAAGAGAACGAAGATGAAATAGAGGAGATGAAAGAAGGGGCGGTTGGGTCGTCGTAAAGGAGGACAGGACGCCGGGGTGAAAGAGAGAGGCGGGGTGAGTGCCTCGAGGAAGGATTCGCGAAAATTTCTCGACCACCAGCGGCAGCTGCGTTCCGAAATGAAGAGCGACGCGAACGAGAGGTGGCGGCGACGGCGACGGCGACGACGACGACGACGACAACGACGACGATGACGACGACGGAGAAAGCGGGGGAAGAAAAGGAGGAAAAGAGAGAACCACCGAGGGCGAAAGGGGCTTCGAAAGAGGGAAGGCGAGGAGGCAGGGAGAGGTCACAAAAGTGGAGGAAGAAGCGTAACGGCGAGTGCACGCAACACACCGACGCGTGCGGAAACGTGCCTTCCGTGAGTACCGGAGCTCGCCCCTTGACGAACTAACCGAAAGGCGAAGAAGGGGAAGTCGGGGAAAAGGAGGAGGAGGGGTGGTGGGGACGGCGACGGCGCGACCGATGGGTGAGACGGGACTGGGGAAGAGGACGGAAAGCCGTAAGAAGAAGAAAAGAAGGTTTCGGGCGGCGGCCGGGATCGCTCGGTTGTCTGTGGTCAAGGCACGCAGCTTGTGCAGTATTCTCTGCGCGTCTGACGACGTTCTCCCGCCACCCCTCGGCGGCACCGACCGAGGGGTAAGCGCCGCCGATGTGGAAGGGTGGGCACGGAGGGGTCGTGGAGTCTGTCTCGCGAGCCTGATTTCGCCACCCTTCCCTGCACGGAAAATTGCACACGCGACGCCTAATTCTTCTTCTACAGCTTTTTCGAACTTTCTCGGCAGCGATAACGAATGCCACATTGACCCTTTTGTTCTGTGCCCGATAAGATTTTGAAAGATATTAAATTAATGCAAAAAGTTTGTCGTCTCTTTGAAATGAAATAAACTCGAAGACGCAGAAAACTAACACGCTAATTGTGGAAATTATTTTTAACTATCAATTTGTAACTACATATCTCTGAAGCAAATCTCTTCGTGGAAAATATATACCAAATGTTCGATCTATGATAATTCAGCTTTCAGAGTGTGTCACGAACTGCATACGCTAACTTCAATGAATAGTAAATTATACCATGTCTTTCGGCGTAAAAAACTACCATCAAATTTTTATTTCTCCGTTGCTAAGTTCGTTCCAGGTATCGGATCAATCAGATCACCACAGTGGAAGCATGCAGAACGCGAACTTTATATAGACCGGTTATCGATTGCCCGTTTCTCAGAAAAAGGAACAATTATCTATTCGCAGAAACGCGATTTTTTTAAGTTAAAAAAAAAAAAAAAAAAAATCTACATCGGAAATATTTGCAAAAAGCTCTACGATTGAATATTATACAATTATCTAACAATTGTATCATATTCGATAATTCCGAAATTGTAATTGCATAATTGGAGACGCGATTGTCACATTTAAGAGAGAAACATCCGACGGGAGAGATTTTTTCGTTAAACGGATGATTGGAGAGAAGGCGGTTTCTCAATTCACGCACGCACGAAAACTTGAAACCGCACGGGAAACTACTCGCAGAATATTATCGGATTTTCCGGCAACGTGGTACCACCCTGTTGAACGTACAGGCGCGAGTAGGAGTCACGCCTGGCACATAGTCAGCCAGGATTCGGCGTTTCGGTTCGCAACAGGTCTCAACCACTAGCGTGTTTTCTCTTTCTCTCTCTCTCTCTCTCTCTCTCCTCTTTCCCTCTCACTCTCTTTCTCGTTCCATCCTCTCTTTCCTACCGTGTCTCTCTCTCTCTCTCTCTTTCTCGCTCGCTCTTTCCACGTTCGCACACTGCCACAGACAACTCACTCCCACACACTATGTACTCTTGGCACACAGAGAAACTTACCATGCGGAACGTAGGCAAACCTGCGTACCTGCACACGACTTACACTCGCACCAGCTGATGCATACACCATTCTTGTCATGACACACATACAAACACACACGCAACAGGCACGTTCGGTGACATTCGCCTCTTCTTCTCTGTATTCGCGACTATCGCTCTTGCGAACAGTTGGTTACCAGTTTGGCCAGCGTGGCCAAGATTTGGAGAGTGCATATTCTCGCGTGCATCCTCACGCACAGAATGTTTACGCAGTGCGTCTACGCGTGACGTCGCCGCGTTGTATGTGCGAGACCGCGAGAGATCGAGAACGAACGACGGCTCTCGACTCTCTTTACTTACCGACTACGAAGACCATATTCTTTGTCCATCGCAGCAGCTCCCGTCGGATATGTCTGCGTTCCTGTATGCAGCGGGCATAGGGGCAATCCGCCATTTTTGAAATCACATCTTAGGATGTGTGTGCGCGTGCCGGCCGGGTGCGCCTGCCTCGTGTTCCCGCGTGGATGTCCACCCCCTCCACCGCCGGCGCTCCTCCGTTTTCCGTGTCGTCGTCGCCGTTGTCGCCCTCGTCGTCGTCCTCCTGTCACCCTCCTCCTCTTCCTCTTTCTTGCGCCCCCTTTCTCCCCTACGGTCCTAGTTTCCCTTCCGCGCCTCTTTCCGATTTTCTCCTTTCACCCTTCGTCGCTCCCACCACGTTCGTCGAATATCCCCTTCTGCGTTCTGTGCTCTCCTCTTTCTGTTTCTCTGTATTTCAGCGCGCGACGTGAGCGTGAGACGTGCGTGAGAGAAAGGGGTATTTAGCGCGTGTACACGTCGCCGCGCTAACGTGCGCGCTGCCGAGTGCGACGTCACGCGTGACGTAGCACGTCGACAAGAGCGACCGAAGTCACTATCGTCGTCGCCTTCGTCTTCGTCTTCGTCGTTGTCGTCGTCGTCGTCGTCGTCGTCGTCGTTGTTGTTATCGTCGTCGCGAGTTGCCGGTAGCGCGATGGTAATAGAAGCAGCGTTTGTAGTGGTAGCGGTGGTGGGGGCCCTACTACTGCTACTGCTGCTGCTGTCGTCGTCGTCGTCGTCGTCGTCGTCGCCGTCGTCGTTTCGTCGGCCGTGGCGCGGCGCGCTTCTCCTCCGCGAGCGTCGGAGGGATGGCAAGTCGACGGCGGCGTCGGCGTCGGTGTCGCTGGCGGTGGCGGCAACGGCGGCAACGGGGGCGGCAAAGTGGGGATGTAGCCGCGGAGGGACGACGACCACGCTACTCCTCCCAGGTAGCGGGACAGGGTTAGAGTACAGTGAAACGCACAACACACGTGCACGCTTGCGCCCTGTGAGCGCCACGAGAGTGCAGTCTGTCGCCGCCGGCGTGTCCTATCCCTCTCTTTTATCTCTCTATCCCTCTAGCCACCCTACCGCCCTCCCTCCCTCCTTCCTACTTCTTCCGACCCGTTGCGCGCGTGTGTGTGTACACCTCTCGCACGCGCGAGAGGAGTCCTCTCCCTTTTCTTCCGCCAAATTCTCTTGTGTGAAGACGCTCGCAGGTCGCTGGTTGCTATCTGAAACAGAAACCGAAGAACGCGTGGTCAGAATGGATGTGCGAGGCTATTCTGAGTCTTGAAGATATCTCTTCTTCTTTTTTTACGAAGAAGAGATACCTTTGCCGAAGATATCGTATTACATGTTTGCACTCTCTAAGAAGACTTGAGAAGTTAAACTTCTTACGTTCTACTTAGCCACGTAACGAAACCCCCTTCAACCGCGTCTACTCTGTACTTAAAAGACTACACCGCGAGATCTATCCCGTCGCGCATCTGCGTGCAAAAAACTGAGTGGACGGCCGTCGGCCCCATCCCGAAACAGGAAGGGTACTGCTCGAAATGAAACATTGCCGGTAAGAAGAGCGTCAGAGTCGTCGGTGTAGGTAGGTAGGTAGGTAGGTAGGTAGGTAGGTAGGTAGTAGATGGGCGGTAGGGGCGGCTTGCACTCTCTCGCGCGGTGAGGCGACACGAGCAGAGAGGCAGAGGAGGCGGAGGTGCAAGAGGAAGTGCAGGGACGCGGGAGGGTGGCTATAGGGGCGGATTCGCGCGTTCTACGACCGCGAGGGGGCAGGTTGGCTGCGAGACGCAACGGGGGGGTGAGCGCGCATCAGGCGAAGGGAGACAGAAAACGCGCGCGAGCACGAGTAAACGAGAGGGAAGGAGAAGGAGAAAGAAGGAAGAGAGTGCGCCTAATATGCAACAAGAGAAAAAGAATTGGCGATCAATAGGTAGTAGCTAGTAAGCGTCCTTTCATCCGCCCCCGCGTCCTTTCCGCTCACCCTGTCCTCGTCCTCTCTCGCAACTCATCTCCCTCCCCTCGCTTTCTCTCTTTCCCTCTCTCTTTTCGTCTCTCTCTTACGCCTTCTTCCGTCTCGGCGATCTCTATCCTTGAGCCATCGCCCCTCGTAACCCACCCGTTGCTGGCCACCTTCACCCTCCTTTCCGCCCTCTCCCGATTCTCTCTTGAGTTCATCGCGAAACTCTCCGCCACTTCATCGCCTTCGTTGCCGAGACATCCGCCCTAGCGCGCGCCTAAGTTTGTCTCGGCTCTTCAAGATCAAACATCACCTAATTAGCTGCTTATTTTTTTTTTCTCTTCCGTGTCGACACCTACGTTTATTTTGTTAAACCGTTGCCATGCAAATAGCGGAGATGCAAATGTTTATGTTCCGAAATAATATGACAAATGAAAATTTGATGAATAAAAAAAATAATTACAATCAGTAGACTCAATCAAATATTGCTGATCTCAAGTCAGATGGAAAGAGAAAAGGGATTAGAAAAATTTTCAAAACTCTCTCGAGTTTCTTCATGACGCACTCGTTTTCGCTAATTAGCGAGGAATAATGCGACAATATACCCGTTCCCGTTCTGAGAGATCACCGATAAAATGAGGAAAGTCAGAGGAGGGGCGGCTATTCCCTCGGGTCAGTTTGTCCGCGTTTCAACCGGTCAGAGGTTGACCCAAGGCGAAATTATACCGTATACGCCGCGCGCAATAATGAGAAACAAGTACGAGGACACGCTCACCCTCCCGCCCCGGTCACGTGACGGAGCGTGTGCCGAACGCGCGTCTGATCTATCTTTCCTCCGCGGGTGCAATTTACTTATACCGGATCGCGCAGAAAGAGCGTCCGACACACACACTTGTACATAGCGTCGATTCAACGCGCGCGCGCGCCGCTGTCCGGAAGCAGAATATTGCATATTTTATATATTCGGGGTCGTGCGCCGAACCTTTCCTCGCGCCGTAAATTCACGAACCGTTTGTACCTGACTTTGATTCGATCGCGTTTCCGGGAAAGGCCTGCATAATTTCGTCTGAGAATTTTACAACGCGCGTTATATCTACCACGCAATTTTATATTCCGAGATAGAAACCCGACATCCATAAAAATTATGTAGATATATTCTTTCATCGCATTTTTTTTCAGAGTGTAATTTTACGATTATATCATATTGTTCCTGGATGCTTTGTTGTAAAATTGTGTAACATGATAGTTACGCGCTTCGCGTAATATGTCAATGGTGTAAAATTATGAATTACTTTTGTTCCAAAATTTTTTCCTCATTCTTCACTTGAAAATCCAAAAAAATTACGCGAGTAAAAAAAATAAGTTTCGTTTCCGATAAAAACACATCGCGCGCACGTCTTCGAGATCGATGCCTATCGATCTTCGCCACGCAACAGCGATCGAGCGTGATCGGTCGGTTCGAAGTCGCGAGCAACGCGCGATGTTCCTTAAAAGCATTTGATCCCCGCGATTGATATTCCGCTCGCGTGTGCTCGCGTCTCTTGGTGGTTCGCAGTCCGGGTTAACTCGGCGGTACCGCTGACGGCGTAAGATCGATTCGATGCCCGTCCTAGGTGAGCCTATGCGAACGATATCGATGAAACGCGGCCGGGCTTTCGAGACCCTCCGTACACTCCGCATTCACCGCGATGCATACCGGGTGCTCTTTCTCCCTCTCTCAAAGCTCGTATGGCGTCATTGAACCCTGTCGCGGACGCGTTTGATGAGGGAAGAGGATCCCGACCGCACACACGGGAGGAGCTTCCGCTACCTCGGTAATTAGTTGGTCCTATTGCTTGGACCGCGCGAACGCACCAGTTACTTTAGTCAACCGCGTCCCGTCAGATTGCCCGGTTCTTCTATCTTATATTTTCTTTCTTTGTACCAGATATAATACGTACATTGCTATCTTCTCTCAGCGCGTTTTGCTTTCGCCACGGAGTATATATGAATGTGGTACTCGAGTTCCCGACGGCGTCATTGGACCCTCAACAGGCGTCGGAATGGTCGGAATTATTTAGTCCCACGGAATTGAGAGGTTAAATTATTATTGTCTTTGTAGAGAAAAAGAAAGAGAAAGAGAGCTAGTCAAAAATCCTAAAATAGTTTTAAAAATCTTGAAGTTACAAAATCCTGACGCCTTAAGCGTCATCAGAAGAATGGCGAACAATTTATGCTCTAAATAAATAGAAAATTAATATTCTAAACAAACAACAATTATTGCACTTCTTTATGACACGATTTTCTCTTCTATCTGTTTAGCTCACGATGAAGAGATACAAATAACTTGACAGTGTGAGAAACATTTTCCGAAAACGATTGTCGAAGAAATTCTTCGTCCCGTCACACACAGCCTCTAATATCCTTGAGTATGCTACACTTCGATCGTCATATATTTATAGATGCTTCAGTTCGCGATGACATGATCGAGCTTAACCAGCTGAACGAAGAAGTAGAAAGCAAGTATGAAAATATCGTACAACTTTTTCGAATAAAGTGTTCTTCCCCTGTTTTTTTATTCGATGCCGAACTCGGTAACACAAAAATCTCTCACCCAATTTCTACATTAAATTGTACACCTCGCAAAATTATTTTATTGCAAATATAACAAAGATATCAACAAACAAATACACATCGTTACGCTTCGTCTAAGAGTGACAAGAAGACAGAACGAATAGCAGAGTTGCACGTCATTTAACACAATAATTTTTACGTATTTTTACGTATTTAACACAACAGGCGTTGCCTGTTGTGTAATGCATCTTCATCTCACGCACAAATAAATGTCCCGCATGCGTGACATCATCATTGAATTTTCGTGGACTGCGGCTACTCATTCCGAAGATGATGCTTCGCAGCACTCAGTTTCAAAAAGCACTTTATGTAATACCGGCGACTCTCGAGATCGTCTCTCGCGCGGTGCATATTCGAATTTGAGAAGCGCATCGATCATTCCGAGAATGTAACGACAAACGTCGATATCTTTATACACATTGCACGCCTCGTAGTTGCACACACGTGTTCGAGGCGCGATCGACGTCATTGCGATGCAAGCTGTTTGTCGATAATGCCTTTCGAAGTGGCGAGAAAAATACGTCGCGGGTGCACAATTTTGTATGCGCATCCGGTAGAATCGACTCACGAGTTGTATCGATCACACGAAAACGGAATTTAATATTGAACGATCAAGTCTGCGAGTTGTCGACTTTTTTAGGGTTGACTCTCGAGACACGTGTACTCCCGCCGACTAATCCGTCGTATACATTTTCAATTTCAACGAGTCTTTTCTCCATAATTTCCACACAGCTTCTAATTTCAATTAATGTAAGCTTTTTTTAATGTTACCCAAGTGTTCGCGCGCACACGTGTTTTCGTTTACTAAAAGGTATTGAAAAAAATGAGATAATTAAATTGCGAAGTACAAATCGCGGAATGTGATAAAATGGAATGCAATAAGTTAAAATAATTTGCACAATCACGTATATTTTATTTAAATTAATTCTCAACAGAATTTATTTAAAATAAACGGGGTAAAATTCACAGTTTACTTGAGATTCGCGCGGGTGGAAATTAAACGCGGCCGCTTAATTATCGAGAGTTCCCGTGTACTATATGGAAGCCTGTTCTATAACGTCCGTGCCGTTTCGTGCGAATCGATTTAGCGTAGAATGTCACTAAGTAACGACGTGAGTCATTGTGGAATGCTGGTTGCAAAGAACGTCGGGAGGAGAACTTCTACCTAACTGCTCGATAATACTCGTACACTCGGCGAACTAACTGCACAGAGATCCTTTGAGATTACGAAAGATCGAATTTCGCGGAATAATTGCGTCGCGCGTGAAACGGATATATATATACACATCATACTCCGCATCATAACGTATTTATAATTTTACGCATTGTTTCTCCTGTATATTTTATACATATAGCAGAAATACGATAGTATATTTTCGAGAAATTTGAGACATCAAAACAGCATTCTGATTTTTGTTTTGTTTTGTTTTTAAAAAACACGCATCACAAAATGCGCAAAAATACTATAAAACTAGTGAACGCTGAAAAATTTTCTTTTTTTATCGATTCTGCATAAAGAAAAAAACTACGGTTCAATTGTTATCGCAAGAAGCGCCGCTCTTCTTCTAAGAAACCGCCTGAACTGAGTCATCAGGAGTTACTGATAAGAAACGCGACGCGGGATAATCTCGCGCAAAATCCGCTAGAAGTAAAATCCACACGATCGCTCGCAGACGATCGTGTTATATGCGCTACTCTATGAATATGTAAATATTGTCTTCGCGACTCTCTCTCTCTCTCTCTCATCAATGTCGACAGGAAATGCTACCGCGTCTCGAATACTCGAATCCGATGACGCGCGTGTATCCTTGCGAATAAATGCAGACTTTCAGCGACAAAAAGATTCCACGCAAATATTAAATTAACCAACAATTTCAAATTAAAATATTACTAAAATTTGCTTATTAATTCACCAAAGACACATTCAAATTGCTTAAGAATTATTTACTTGATAATTGTCTTTCTGGCGGCAAAACTTGGTTAGTTTCCGACATCCGTAAATCAGCCCGAAGAACCTGGACGTAACCGCGACACCTTAGCCGACCACCTTACTTGCTCGGTCCTAATCGATTTTCTCATTACACGAATCCGGAGAGCGCCTCCATACACGCTCTCCTTTCCGTCGTTCCGTGTCCAGCGTGCATTTCCGTTGCGCGGCGAACAAACGAACTCTCGATTCCCACCGACCTCGCCCCCGGACTCTCACCACCATTCTCCTCCTCCTCTTTCTCGTACTCAACCCTCTGTCCCGTCAATTCAGTCCGCCCTTTCCCTCGTTTCAACAACGCCGATTTCGAGATAACGCAATCGCGATTCTCGAAAAATTCAAAATTACACACCCAACACAGTAGAAAATAAAATTGTTATTT
The DNA here is from genome assembly GCA_014825685.1 of Pseudomyrmex cubaensis. Taxonomy (NCBI): domain Eukaryota; kingdom Metazoa; phylum Arthropoda; class Insecta; order Hymenoptera; family Formicidae; genus Pseudomyrmex; species Pseudomyrmex cubaensis. The sequence goes on along the minus strand of QVOA01011846.1, from coordinate 23,412 downwards.
TATTACATAAAAACAAACACGGATAATTTTTTATTGCGTTATCTCTGTTTTTGTCTAATCGGTGGCTGGTTAAATTAATTATGAGAAAAAAAAGCCGAAATTATTGGGACAAGACTACTGTGAAATTGAAATTTTCGGAAATACGGTATTGCAAATAAGTAGTAAGATGTAAAAAGTGCGCTTCATATTCGTTCAAGTGAAAAACGAACAAAGAGACGTCCGGTGAGAATCGATTTCTCTCCGTTTCTTCCCTTGAATTAAGCTTCTCGATTCACCCGGGCGCAGAGGGGTAAAAAGACACAATAAAAGAAAAAACCATTGTCATATATCTATATTAAATAAAAACGCGTCGCGTTGTGTAATTCGAAACACACCTATCGATGGCAAAATATCAGAGTATCATAATTAGCATCCTGCTATTTCGCATTCAGATTGGTATTGAATTTTGCGAAAGGTTGCGATTTAAATAAAGGTCGGGAGGGAAGGATGGCGCAGTGTACTCGCTGCCGTGGCTTTATTGACTCGCGAAATTGCTTCCTGCGTTTCTTTCAATTAAGAGCCCTTTGATCGAGGCGCGATACGGCTCGCGGGCATCGAAGACGACGGACCGACGTGAAGAGAAGTTTAATATCCACGGTCAGCAAGTTTCCGCGCGCGCGGCGTACGAGGCGGTAATCGCGGCCTCTCCCGAGGCGGGGTTGCAAATTTCGCGGACCCGCGGGAGAGAATTAATTAGCGTCGAGCGCGTTTCTCCGCGGCACGTCGACGGAATTAAAATAGTAATCAAGAGCCGCGCCGGGAGGTCTCTCCACCTTTTGTGCCGTTCGATTCGTTGCAGCATCGCCGTCACAGCCAGAGCGCTGCCGCCCACCCGCGTCAAAATATTTTTCAGAGGCGGAAGGAAGCCGCCGATGAGCAAACAAGATAGAGCGCTTCAGAGGGCGGCTGCAGGAAAGAAAGAGACGGAGGGTAAAAAAGAGAGAAAGAGAGAAAGAGAGAGGAAGACGATAGCAGAACTGTTTCCAGGAAGAGCAGTCGTTCGAGGACGATCGAGAAGCGAGACAGCGAAGGGAAGTAGGGGAGACCCGTGCGCACCGTTTTTTTCCCCACTGGGGGGTGGCGGCGGGCGCGAGGCAAGGGTGCGTCGGATTCGGTTACTTGGTCTCACCCCTTGGACCACCACTACTGCCGCCTCTAGCAACAGCGGCGGTGGCGGTGGCGGCGGCAGCAGCCGTGCACTCCATCTCCACCCCCTCGGCGGCAACCTCTTTCTCTTCCCTTCGTCTTTCTCCCGCCGCCGCCTCGCCTCGCCTCGCCTCGCCGACGCTCTTCCCTTTGCACACCTTCGTTCTCGCTCACTCTCCCTTTCCGCCGTCTCTTTCTCCCTGCCGCACGCCTCAGCGCGGTGCTTCTCGTTTTTTTAACGAAGGATCCGCTCAATACCTCGGCTGTCATAACCTCCCGCCAACCTCCCGGGGTGGCCCGCCTGCCACAGCAAACCCACCCTCTTCATCCGACCTCCGCCTCGCGCCTCCACGGGGCCCCACGAACCGACGAGCCACCACCTAGCACGCCCGCTCCCTCCTGCCTAACCCCCTTCTTCTTCATCCCCCGCGTCCTCTCATCCTCTCATTCCTCTTCTCGGTTTTTAACGTTTCGTTCGACGTTTCCCTCCGGGTGAACGCCGAGTGGGCGCGAGGGTGGCCGAGGGGGATGGACCCCGGGGGGGAAGTGCATTTCGTCGTTACTTTGTTTTACGTCCTTCCTCTCCTTCTCTGTACGCGTCTCCCACCGTACTCCACCACCTTCGTCTCCCTTAGCGGAGCCACCCCTTTCGCATGGTCCTCCTGTGTGTGCGTCTCTCTTTCTACGCTCCCTTCGTCGACTCGCGCTTTTTCCCTTCTTCCATCTGCGTCTCCTCATATTTCCGACACTACCCTCTGGTCCGCGCACGTAGTATACCTGTGTGTCCGCTTTCATCCCCGCGCGCGTCTCTTTTTTATATCCCCTATTCTAAACCGTGTTCGAGAATGTCATTCTAAGAAAAAAAAAAAAAAAAAAAAAAAAAACAACACACAATTCATCTTTTGCGGTTGAAAAAAAACTCTACAAAAAAAAATGTAAAAAGTGACTTTACGATTTGTAAAATCATTTTTTGCGTCAATTAAAAACTGCCCAAGGTTAAAAAAAAACACTCGTCTCGAAGTAAAAAGCAATTCTTTCTGCCTTTACGCATTTTATACTTATGAATATATCAACGGCACGATCGGAACCTCAGCATCAAACGGACAAGTTCAAACGAAATGGCGTATAGATGGCTATCGATCGCAACGAATATATATACGTATAATTCTTTGCACTCTTAACTTACATATAGCCTTACTTAGATGGCAGGCAGTAGGTGCAAACAAATAGCAAGCAAAGGGTAGTAAAACTCCTCGTCGGCCATTGAGAGGCGAACTAATCCGCATAATATCGCTCGTTTCGCGAGGCTCTCCGCGCTTCCTCGCGCAACAAAGGCTAAAAGGGGTAAGTGGGCTTCGCTAATGGCGCGAGGGTTCGCCAAAGCCGACCGAACTCACCCTCTCTTGCTCACGACATCCTGCTTGATAACCGTAATCTTTTTCTTCTCGCGAGCTTTCGTCGCGACGTATATTGCATCAAATACGCGCGCGACGCAAGTGTGAACGCGCGAAGAGAAAAAGGGTAATAGAGCGGCAAGTGTGTTTGCCTAACGACGAGAAGCGCGATCACTTCGTGAGTGAATTTTCTATTGACAATCGTTTAGAAAATTATAATGTTGAAATATCAAATATATGTACAACCGCGAGTTATATTGTCACATTAAGGTTATTAGCATCGATTGTGTGTCTTCGCGAGCTTATACACACGCTCCGAGAACACTCAGACACGTCCGTTGTGAAATATATACGCCGCTCTCGAAATTATATTTCCAAGTAGCAAATCCTCCAACTAATCTCAGACTCTATATATTGTATATATACATATATATATACGAGGGTCTTGAGTTAATAACGCGGTTCTCTATAGATTGTAGTCGCTATCTGTAACGTAGACTGAGAAAGAAAACTTATTTAGCCAGGGTTAACCGCGTTGGTGCAACCGCTGGTCGTTAATATTGCAGATACAACGAGGACGCTGTTGCGCCACAGGAATAAATATCGAGGCTAAAGTTGCGCGCAACGGTACGCTTACAATATTACTGCGATGTACACAGCAGAGAAAATCTCAAAGGATTTCTAAGAGGCGCACGAGCAGCGAGTATTTACAAAGGCGTTCTATAGTCGGGACGGGTCACTGGTGCAACTTGTTGCCAAAGGCAAGAACCACCAGGACACGCCGATAAGAATCGCGGGAAGCGATATCGAAAGTAGAAGACCAGCTGAGCGCTCGAAGAAGATCCCGGATATCGTAATCGATTTTCCGCGCGACGAGAAGATATATATATATATTTCGAGTTGCATTCGCGACAGAGAGGATTAACTCGTTTGACATGGTGTTTGTGTAAATAAAGAAAATTTTTGTAAATTACTATTTTTTTAAATCAAATATTTCTTGAATTTTGACAAAATTTCTAAAAAGTTTCCCGTGTGTGCGTGATAATTTTTCAGTGAAAAATTTTTTCTCTGAGAATTTCCTGATTTTTCCGGATAAAAAACACTCTCTAAGAATTCTTTGCGAGCTTACCTAAAATAGAAAATATTTCTCGTTAATTCCCTGATTCTTCGAGATAAAAATGGCTCCTGGAGAAATCTTTTTCTTCGATTTTTCCACATTGAAAACTTTGTCGAAAACTTCTCCCGATCTTTTAAACAAAAGATTTCTCGATAATTCTCCGGACATACGTTCGAAAAACTAAATCGTTTTAAAAATAAATTCATACGCTCGCAGAATCTAAGATCGATGGGCGAGGCGACTATCTTCTTTAAGAAAATGTACGTCGCGGTATCTCCGAAGCTTCTCGACACAATGCGTAGCGCGCACACGGAGACCGAGAAAGAGAATCTCGGGTCAGTAGCAGAGAAAAAAAGAGCAGAAAGGAAGGAACAAAGAGAGAGAGAGAGAGAGAGAGAGAGAGAGAGAGAGAGAGATACATTCCTCACTCGCATTTGTTCCTCCTTCAGCAGAGGATACGTCCAGATAGTTCGCGTCAGCTGACCGACTGTTGGTTGATGTCAGTGTTACGTTCTTCTGCCTCGATGTTTACATACATATCTATTTCATGAATATTTCAATTCAAGAGCTTTCCTCTCTTGAGTAACATATTTCATTATTAATATTCTTTCTTGTTTAACCAAGCAACTTGCACGCATGCGTGCCGCGGTGATAATATGGCATTTTAAATCGTTAAGATTTTGTGCGGGCCACACTTGAGAATCATATTAAATTTAGATAAACAATATTTCAATAACTTTCTTCAAATACATTAATATTGCGCGCGAAGAACCCTACGCGCGATCGATATAATTGCAATTTAATATAACTTCGTGCCGCGGATAATGATTGCAATTCAATACACAACTCCGATACTATAATAATAATAATTTACATAATGACAAGTTGCAGTCAACGACAATCGTTGCCATTAAAAGTCACAAAGTGACCTGGCTACTGGAAAGTTTTGTTCGGAGAATCATTGAAGTGAGCCGGCCGTGCGCATTTCAAGTTTCTCAAAGAAGGAATTAAGGCCGAGACGCGGCGCGGTCGGGTGCGCGGTTGAGTAACGTCTTGCGGTGCGGAATAGCAGCAGGAAGCGATAGTCCTCGCGGATGGAGAAGAGGCTTAAATCCTGTTTGGTGGCTCTCGAGAATCCTGCGCTGGAAGTTGGCAGCGCGGCGGCACGGCTCTCGTGGAAGCAACAGTTCGCTCCTCACCCCCTCCTCCTTTCACCCTCCGTTGCCTCCACCCTCTGTCCTCCTTTTGCCACCCTAAACCACCACACCGCCAATACACAGAGTTTCCTCCAACACCCGCTCTCTCTTCCTCTTTTCTTCTTCCGTTTTATCTTTCTTCTTCTTCTTCTTCTTCTTCGCTGTCCTCTTGTGCGCACGCTTGCATGACTATACTTTGGATGTCTACTAAATTTAGGCTTCTACTTTCCTCCCCCCGTGTTCCTTCACTGCCGATGGGCTCTTTCTATTCTATCGTCTTTCTTGCACGAACGCACGCCACTATCATCGCGCGACGAAAAAGGGACACGTCCCCAACACTTCAGACGCCACTTTCTTCCCCATACGACGCGGTATGCGAGGTTTAGTCTCGCGCGAAAGCACTATACATGCGCGCGTATGTGTGTGTGTGTGTAAAAATTCTGTCGGAGATGTTTCGGCTATATTTTCCGGCACGTTGTGTCATCGTAAGAAAAAAAAATCGTGTTTTACACTTCTGATTTAGTAATAATAAAAATATTCGTTTTTTTGTGCGTGTACGTGTGTGCAAATTACTTTGCAGCAAAACTGTAATATATTTCCTACGGCCAGAAGCAAATAGAATTAAAAATTGCAGATAAGCGAAATGCTTTGTAAACTGTTAGCGAGAGATAAACTGTCAGCGAGGTATAGATTTATCCAAGTTTATTAGTTTTTCTACGTAGCTCGTTCCGTCGCTAAAAAGATTTCAAAGAATATTGTTGCAGCGTTATTATTATATTGATACATTGTAAACAAGCTCGGAGAGAGAGAGAATATGTACAAGATAACGTTCATATGATACGAAAACACAATGGGCACCGTTAAAATTCAATCGATACTTTTATGACAATTTAATGGCGATCTTTGGACTCTCTTGTTTCTCCGGAGTAAAAACGAAATCAGCGATAAATTAATGCGCAACGATTTTAACGTGATATTCTTCGTAACGCCGACGTTGGGGATAAAAAATTGCGGACGGATTTGCCAATACGTCCGATATTGGTAAATTTTTAATCGACGAATAATACAAATAGTATCTAATGCTATAAATTAAAAGAGAGAGAGAGAGAGAGAGAGAGAGAGAGAGAGAGAGAGAGAGAGAAAGAGGTAGGGAAGAGAAAGAGAGAAGATATCGATGTACTCGTGCATTTTTTAAATAATATGCACGCGTTGCGAAATTAATCTATTGTTTTCACGAGAACAGATATCGCTTCGCAACTACTGATAATTACCTCACACATTAGTCACACAACATATGCGATTAAAAACTCACGTTTCAGGAACTCATCCTGGCGATATGCGCCGCCATATAATTCATTCATCCGAGAAGCGAATAAAACGCGACAAGAGAATATTTTCATTATCGACGAGTCACCGCGTCCGACACTTGAAGCCAAACCGCGACTAATGATAAACAAATATCCCGATACAACCGGGATTTTAATGAATTCCCGCATAAAAATGTATATACGACACGCGCGCAATCGGTCCGTTAATGGATTAAAAAGTTTTCGCGCCGCCCGCGATATAATTGTTTCAATTTCCGAGTCAATCGATGATGACACCCGCGATGATGACGCGTGAGTCGAGAGCGGCGAAAAACAATCCCGGCGCCGATGACAAGAGTGAAAGGAAGAATTATTCGTCGCAAATAAAAAAGCGTTCCGTGTAACGCGCAGAAGTCGTGCAACAATGTAGACACATGCTGCGGTCTCACGACGAGCAGAGAGAGAGAAAGAGAGAGAGAGAGAGAGAGAGAAGCGCAGAAGGTGAAAGAGCAAAGGTGAGGGAGAGGAAGAGAGAGGATGATGGAAACGCTGTAAAACAAAATGTTTCGTTGGGCGCAATTTCCAGCCGCGGTACTGAGTTGCGAAATGCAATAAAAATCGCTTCGTTTCACCCGCACGCTCTCGTTGCCGTCATCCGAGAGAATTTGAAAACGAGCGGAGACGAGCACGCACGTTTCCTGGTGTTCGGCTCAACACAGGCGCGTGCACGCACCGCGGAATAATACACATCGGATGAAATTAATTATGGTTTGACGAAAGAGGAAAAAAAAAGAGAAACAGAGAAAGAGTGAGAAAGAAAGAGAGAGAGAGAGGAGCGCCAGCCATCCGGATTTATAAATATATATTTTGTATCAGAGCGCGACTTTTATCTATTATATTTGCACGTTTTAAGTTTCTTTGTGCTATTCATTTCGGAGTATTATGTTATCATTTCCGCCTAATATTAACATATCATATTTTCGCGTCACGTAACATCGTATTGTACAAACGAATTATAACTTTTTTTGAAAATTTTATAGATTACACAGCGAGAGACATTATTCGCAATATTCCAATTACATGAAGTGTACGTTGCAGATATCAGAATCGCGTGCGCAAGAGATTTGCAAAGTGAATTATAACGATGGCAATAATTTAAGGGAAAAAAAAAAGTCTTTGAGATGGCGCTCTTGATCTTCTAATATCTCTTTGTGTCGCTCTTTCACGCTCGTCTTTCTCTGCGATAAGAAACTTATCGCTTTCCACGAAGATGCTAATGCTGGATAAAATAGTCGTAATCCTCCTGTTTTCATCTGACATTTCTTCGTGACAATAAAATTCTTCTTCGCTTATTGTCCTTAAAATAGAATATCATTTTGCGTAATCGTAGTAAGATTTATAATAAGCTGTTGCATAATTTTTATGAAATAGTTTTTGCAAATGTAAACTTGTGAACGTGGTAATTTTATTAATCGCGTTGGGATATATATATAATAATTCAGAACGCACAGAATTAATGTTTTGATATAAAATTTATTTTCGCGAAACACTTTGTGTACGCAAAGACTTTACAGTCAATGTTCAAGGATATCGCTGGGTTAATATCGTAATTCGAGTTGACTTAAGCGATAATCTGAGAGATGTTGTGAGTTGCTGCATGCGAGATAAAAAGTCGCTGCAGTGCAACACTCTGACAGTGAAAACTCAGTTGAAAGTGATCTAAGCGGACGGTGTGTTGCAAACGAAAAGAGAGAAGCGGAGAGATAATTTATTTGCGCTAAGAAAATAATTTTTTGTCTCTTTTTACTTCACACAAAGTACAAAGAATTTTTTCAGCGCCAATAAAAAAAACAGTTCAAAATTTCAAGCGCATTTTAATCGACAGCACATATCTACTAGATAAACATAAGATTTTTTAAGAAGTCACTGAAAAAATTGGATTTTCAAAATCACTTTATCTGTTTGTTTAAGAACTTAATTGTGCGGAAAATCTTTTGAAGAGGATTTTTTCAGAAAAAAATTGACATTGTATCTAAAATATTTTGAAATATATTCTCCATCTTACTTTGGAATATATTCTCTATCTTAGCGCACAAAGTAAATCCGACAGAATGGAAAATGTTGTCGTAAAAAAATTTAGGATGCGCTTTAAGAGAAACGGAGAAAAAATCCACAGGGGTGAAAGGAAAACGGACAATGACCAACGCCGTGCGTTCGTGCACAGAGAGAGAAGTATTCCTCGGCCGACGACGGTGAGATGAAGATGTGCGCGTCGCACAGATTGCAAAAGAGAGGAGGGTGCGAAGAGGGGAGAGCAGCGGGAGAGAACGTCGTGCCAGGCACGGGAAAAACTCTCGTAGCTTCTCTCGTCGTGTGTCTCGGTCGCCGCCACCCCTTGCGCGTATCCACTACCCTCTTTTACACTCGTTCGCACGCGTGTGCACACAACCGCGCGCGAGATTCTCCACCCGTTTTCGTCTTTCTCTCTCCTCCCCTTCCGCCCCTCCACGCCCGTTCTCTCACTCTCTCGTTCGCAAACTCCCTCGCCGCGGGGGGGAAAGGACGAAACGCATCAAAGAATCCATCAAATTAAAAACGCAATTATAAAAAAACGTCGTCGCCTCTTTGTCGAAAAGCAAGCCCTCCCTGGGCAACCCCCGCGTCTCTTCGTCCCTACTCCGTCTACATGCGCACCCTCTTCGCACGTCGTTGCCGCTATGCTTTCGCAGCAGCAGCAGCAGCAGCAGCAGCAGCAACAGCACGCGTTGACGTGTCGCACGAACCCTTCGCCCCATCCCCATTCCTCTGTACGCACACACGCACACCTCGCAACCCCCTGCCTTGAATACGTACATCCGTCTGGGTTCCTACCCCGAAAAAAAATGTTATCGATCCCCTCGCTCTCTCGCCGCCTCCGCGCGGTCTCAATTATGAAACGCTCCGAAATAGGAGTATCCCCCGTTCTCTCTTCCCGACGCACATATCGTCAAGACGACTGGGTTGGCGGGCCGATGAAAGGCGTCGCATCCCTCCCCTTGCACCCCGACGTCGTCGTCGTTGCACCAACTCTCGATGCACTGCTGCTGCAACTCGCCCTGCTTGTTTCGTGCCAAACTCTCCCTCGGCGTTTTTGGCAAATGAAAATGCGCATTTCCGTCCTGGCAAACACGTAGAGCGAGTTTGAGACTTGTGCGTGCGAAGGCTTCTTTGTGCGCGCTGAATCTTACGTCCGCGATACGTCACAAGAAAAACTCCGAAGAAATAAACTAAATTCTCTCGAGATATTGTTCACTCTCTGAAGTATATTCAGATTCTTGAAGTCTCGTAATAGTTCGGCAGTATGATAGTAACGATAGATATAAAAATATCAAAAATAAAAAATAAGGTCAATTTCATTACTTGGTTTTTCTCGTAAAAAAACAAAGAAATCCAATTTCAACAAAAATGGCCGATTTAAGTCAATTTTTTTGATTTTTTCCAAAAATATCTAGTTACACTGTCTGCTAATAACTTGAAAAAGAATTTAAGTGTGACAACTTGTGCTTTTTTTTAGCGAGAAAAAAGTTCCTTCAAGAAAAATTTTTAGAAGACGATATCGCGCGACTATCATAGTCAGAAGGCGACAATTCGATACGACCTGCGTATTACTAGGCCCTACTAAAAAATGCAAAGGTGAAAAGCATTACGCATCGATTATTTATGCATATTCGCGGAAACAGTCCGCGGTTCAGTCGGGGTATATATGTGCTGGATTTCCCGCTCGCGGTATCCGAGCGATTCTGTCCCACGAAAAGCCAGAGCTCGCAATAGTTTTTTTAGAGCCGAGCGTATCGACGCAATTTGATTATAGTCGCGAATTGATCGAACGACCGACCACGGCGCGAATTTACTCGCGAATGGAAGAGCGTTCGTCTAGAGCTAGAGCCTCGGCTCGGAAGTGTGACAGGTGGTTATTTCGATATCTGCGATAGGACTTGGCATTCTTATGAATAATATTCCGCAGGCGAGTACGGAAATTCCGCTCCCTCCGCCGACGAGAGACGAGAGACGATGCGAAAATGCAGCGCCTATACAGCGAGCGCATTAACCGCAAGCGATCGAATTCGAGCAAGACGCTCGTCCTCGTGCGATACACTTTGAGAGAAGCTTACATGTGTGTGTGTGTGTATTGTACATATATATGTACGCGAACTTACTAAAAGACTCAGCCCGTCGCTCATGAATAATGCTCTCGCGAGCAACTCTCCGAAGAAGTCGCGAAGTACCGAACGGATATGCGCGGGAGAGAGTATAGAGTCGCATGATGGCTGATTGCGCCGATCGATGCCCGAAGTTCCACAGGTGTCGTGAAAAATATATATGTGCAATCAAATTTTTTATTTTCACCTTTAATCTACATGCTCAAATAAAAAATTATGTACTCTTTCTTTTTCTATGATTTCTTTTTTGTTTTATCGATAAAAACCGCCAACCGCAATTTTTGCGTACAGAAAAAAAAAAGATTTGCTAGAACAGCAAAAAATTGATTACTATATGGCCAGCAAAAAATTTGCTCAGTCTACTGAGATTTTTGTTTTGCCAACAAAACTCTTTTTGTTGTGCCAAAAAAATGCTTTTTTGTTGATGAAATTTGATAGACTCAACAAATTTTTCTTGCCTGACCGTATAACAGCAAATCTTTTCTTTTTTTGTGATAGCTTTATGTTATTTTACATATTTCCGCAATTAATTAGCATATAACATAATCGCATGTATACAAGGAAATGTTTTAAACAAGTTTTTCACAGTGTATTGTTTTTTTAGATACACGCCACGCTACCACTTTTTTGTAGACGTAAAATCGCTCAGATTTTCTAGATAAGTAACGAGCTGGATAATGTAACGACATTTTCACAGCGAACTTATATACGCGATCTCGTGTATTGGTGCGGAGTTATACGCTCGCATACGCGGCGCAAAAAACGAAACGCGCGAAGCAACGAACGGATATCGAATAATTAATTCGAAGACACGCGGGGGCATCGGCCGGGCGCGTTCGCGATGAAATACGGATAAATCTTGTCTGAAACAACGCCGATGGATCTTGCGGGCGGAAAAAGAGGAGACGGAGGAGGGAGAGACGGCGGTTCCGACGGTACTCATCTCATGCCTCCCCACCCGGTTTTTTCCCAGCGAGCGGCTACCTATTGATCGGATATTCAAAAATTTCAGAAACGAGGAGATATAGACGAGGAAGAAGAGGGTGAGAGTAGCACGCCGGGAGAAGACGGGAACCGGAGAAAGCGGGAAAGAGAGAGAAACGCGGGGTCGCGCGGCGCGGCGCGGAAAGGGAGCGGGAAAAGAGAGGGCATAGATGGGAGGAGGGTTGTCGCGGACCGTGCGCGAGAGAGAGGGTGGGGGTTAACTACCACTACCCCCCAAAGACGCGGCTTTCTTTTTGTTCCCCGTGAGTTCCTTTTTGTTTCTTTCTCCCGTTACTCGACCCCACCCACCCACCATCAGAGAGCTTCGATTTCTCCGCTCGCCTTTGCCACCCCTTTGCTCGCCCACTCACCCTTCCTCCCCCATATCCCATCGTCTCTTCCACCTCTTCTTCCTCCACCTCTTCCTACCACTGTCCACCTAAAATACGAGTTCGATATTACCTTTCACCCGGCCGCTCTCTCGCTCGACCACCCCCGCGAACCACGTCCTCTTCCGTTTCCTCTTCGCCCGCCTGCTCTCTTCGCGTGGCCGTCCGACCATTACTGGTCCCCGCACAATTTAATTGCTGGCATTTTATTAAAAGTATCGACAGCGCGCCGTCTTGTTTACGACTTTGCAAATTAATGCGCCGGCCGACCGGCCGCGAGCTCTTCCTTGCTTCCGCTTTCCGTCGGGCTGCCCGTGTGGGTGGGGATTGGAAGACGGGGGTGAGCCCCGGGTGGAGCGAGGAAAAGCTCGACAAAAAATCTTGAAATTAATATTTCCTCCGCCGCACCTCGTCGGGAGGTGAAAGGGCGTTGACCCGGCCGCGCGTATAGGTGTATAAAGAAACGTATCGACGGTACGTTCCGCGCTCTGCGACTTCTTGCACACTCATACAGACACACACACACACATACAAAACTGCGTACTACCTTAACAACCCTACCCTTCGCGAATCCGCTTGCGGCGGAGCTATGCGCGAGAAATTGTTCGTTTTCTCCAATTCTCACAAAACTAATACAACGTAACTTATATCGAACGAGAGTCTCTCACATTTAGCTACTGATCAAGTCCGTAATTTAAAAATCCAAAATATCTTATACGCGCGCTCGGTTTTCTTTTCGTCGCAACTTCGATGAGTTACAGGACTTGCGATTACGCAACACAAAACGGGACTACGCGATCGATAGTTAAGATCTCAATAAGTTCCTTCTCTCCGATCTCTCCCGTTTGAAAAACGAAGAGTCGGGCGTTTTGTTTCGGCGAGATTTCCCGGCGTTGGCTAGTAAATTACGGAGAAACTTGGAATCGAGCTCGTAACGAGCGTGCTATACGCGTACAAAAATTCGAGCGCGGAACAATGGAAGCGCGGACGAGCGAATGGTACACGCGATCCGCAGGATAGGCGGGATGTAAAATTGAAACGCGGCACGAAAATCAACACACCGTCCGGCAATAGAGAGAGAGAGAGAGAGAGAGAGAGAGAGAGAGGGAGGAGGAGGAGGAGGTTTCCGATGCATCACGTCAGCTCCCGCTATAAATTGGTCGGTAGCGGCGCGATACATGACGTCTAATAATTATAGGAAGTGGAATTTAGTTGGGGGACGGGGTGGTCCGCCTGAACAACTTGTTGACTCCGACGCGGCCACGGTATATATGCATATCGACGTCGGCGGCTCTCATCGGGTTTCACCGGCAAAACGCCAAATTTGCAAAGTGGCCCGGGAGCAACGCAAAATTCACGTAGAAAAAACAACGATTTGCATGAATGCAGCGCGGATCGGTCCCTTTCTCTCTTCTCTCGCTTTTGTTTTATGAAAAAAAAAAAAAACGCGTCTCCAGAAATGCGAGGAATGACAATAGAGTATTTACTTAATCTCGAGGCGAGATGACGTATATATATGTGACAAAAAGTGGAATGAATGTAATTTTAGTTTCTTACACGAAAAAAATTTTTTTAAACAAAAGATAAAATTTTTCAAAATTTGACATCTTTTCTTGTTCGCAAAGAAATTGATTATAAGTTCAAAAATAGAACGAAATTTCTTTATGCATTTTCGCCAAGCGACAGGGCGACGATAAGGCGCTTATTGCGTTTCGCCGAGCGACGCGCCTGACACTTCCCGACGAAATATAAGCCCCGACAATATCACATCCATCGTTTCATAAACACTGTATCAGCAAACGACGGAGTCCGTTTCTACGGGACTCTAAAACGTCCAAACGTTCGCGCAGATCGGACGTAACCTTCGAGAGACGGAACTAATTTGCATCAAATCCGCGGCAAAATATTAGCAAAATGCAAATTATATACTCGAAAATATGAGGAAAATAGAATACGGAAGAATTAAAGAGCGGACGGAAAGGGGGAAGGAAACAGGGGCGAGGGAGGGAAAGTTCACGAGAAGAGACTCCACTTTCAACTACAGAGAAATGCTTTTGACTACGTTGCAGAATGTGACCCTAAAATGCATCTTTCCTGCAATTCGGACAAACGTGCTCCAAGCTCCGTTTAACTAATTCCGACGCCATCTCAAAAGAATCTTTTCTTCTTGTACGTACTGGCTTTAGACTGTTCTGTGTTACACATTTGTCAAATGTATAACAAAGTTGTTACTAATTTTTTTTTTTTAATACATGTACATAATTACAAGTAATTTAAATTCAGTCTTCTTTGCTTTGTTTATTCAATATAGAAGACATGACATGAAGGAGTAGTAGCGAAATTAACGTTTTTTATTATCCACGCTCGTAAATCTTGCGCGAATCAAGTTCATACTTCAACCTACTAGAATTCGATCATTAAATTCCGTTGCTGTGGTTCTTGCCTTCTCTGGATCGAAGAACGCACATAAGATAATCAGTAGCTATTTAGAGGGCACGTACGATTTCGCGGTAACAATGTAAGCAAGTTTTAACATATTTCTGACATACATCCTGCTATTCTGGAAATCACGAGTGTACGAAGTCACCTTCAAGCAAAGTATGTAATTTTTCCACTTATGTATATTCCAAATGTGCGCGCGCGACCTACTTAAGTCGTCGCGCGCACATTTAATAAATAAAAATAAATTAATAAATTATAATGTTCTATGCTGAACCTATGGTTCGAGCTTCGTTCGAGCAAACACTTCAATATCCAAAGTGTACCAAATTTCGAAATAAAAATATTTGAATCATGTATGTGTACAACAGATAAATATACACAAAAGAAATTACACGTACGTGAAACTCACTATTTAAATTACGATTGGTTCGGCAAGGACTCTAATTGCGACGCATAAAAAAAAAAAATAATGATAATAACATCGAGCACTTTCGAGTATCCTTATCTCGCGTGAAAATGGCGCGGTCAATCGAGGCGATTGCATCGCGCGCTGACGTCTCGTGCACACAATTCCTCGAATCGTGATCGATCGTGCCTCGCATCTGGTTCAGTGGCGCGTCGGCGACGATCGATTCGAGAGGGGAACGTCGATTTTCGCGATGCAGTTTCGAGAAGAGGAAGCGGCAAGTCCGCCCTTGTGGCTTCTGGTCGCGCTCGCCTAATCCGCGCGGGGGTGAAGAAGACCGCAGTGATAAAGCCCGCCGCTAAGCGACGCAGAGGGAAAGAGAAAGAGGAAGAGAGACAGGAATAAGTAGACAGTCGGTTTGCCATTGGTTAGCACCGAAATGTCGGCTGACAGGTTTCGTGCGGTTACGTAAACTTAGGCGATGTAGATAGCCGAACGCTAGAATGGGGACGCTCCTGTCGACGCTACTCGTCCGTCCGTCGAAATGCACTTGCGTGCAGTTACTGTCTGACGCAAAAACATGCAACTCGACTCCTCTTCCTCCCTTCCCTCTCTTTTTCTCTCTTTCTCTCTCCAGTCGTTTTCCTTCGCGTACGCACACGGTCACGCACACGCGCGTACATCTCTCATATTGCACCACGGAGCAAGTATTGTACATGCACGCACTCACACATACGAATCCCCGTACGTGTCTATATTTGTACGCGAGTATATAGCCACTCACGTCACGATGACGACGCGTACGTCTCTCGGTGTGTGTAACGTCGTCTGGAATCGTGGGACGGAAAATACAAGAGAGCGTGTGGTTTCGCGTCGCATCGAGCCGTGCCGGATTGCACATGCGGCGAGTGCGTTTGGAATTGGTCATGACGAAGTTTGTCAAGTCGCTTACGGCCGGCTTAGTGGTCGATAGATAAAGACTTTAGCGTGCAGGAAATCGCAGCACTGGGCGCGCGCGCGCGGTTATAAAGCTGCTTTGCAATTCCCGAATTTGGTTTTCTTATCACGAAGACCCGAGATAACAATCAGCTCCAAATCGCTCGCTTTACGTCTCTCTAATATTTGACGTTACTTAAGATTATTTGTTTTGATTATTTGTCGTTCTCCGAAATCTCAAGGACATTTGTCAAATTTATCTCTATTTTCTGCTCTTCTTTCATGTGTAGAAATCATTAAATTAATTGTGAAAATTACATTTATATTTAATATTAACAACAAATCTTTTTCATACATATAATAATACAAAAAAAAAATTTACATTAAGAGGAACATGTTCTCGCTTTGTTACATAAGAGAAATAATTTGACAAATTTTCTGCTGGTTCCCGAAAAATAAAATCTGCCAGGGTTAACAATTGAGCGATCACAGCCGTTCCATCGTGAAAAGAAAAAAAAATGCCGTCCTCATTGGAATAATGATAGAGATATATATTTCAGAATCAGGGAACGTAAAATGAATACGGCATTAATGAAACGGTTCCCTTCGAATCGTTATTACGCGGAATTTTCATAACGCGCTCAATGGCAGATACGCGGAATACTTATGAAAAAGAGCTGCAAAAATAATGGCAGCAAGTTGAAATAAATCGCATTGGCGAAACAGTATGTTCGATCTAAAACGAACGATTGCGCCAATTAGAAATTTATTACGATACGTTGTTAAAACACGAATTTTCTCTTTATGCAGCGAATTTTCTCATTCATATATATAATTTTCCTCTTTTCGTCATCATTATATAAAACATGACACGGTTAACTTTTAACGACATGCGCGCTTTCTTTTTTTCTCTCTATCTCTCTCTAATTTTTTTTAAGTGTAACATTTATACTTTCATACACGGTATCTAATTTATCGTGCGTTATTTGATCAATAGCGTCATTTAATTCTAAGAGTTCACATAGCGACAGTAATTGAAGCATTCATGTTATTCGCAATACTCCAATTTGTACAATAGTTGAATTTGCGTTGTGGCTGCTGTAGCCCGCAACCGGTTGCTCGCTAAATAACATCTACATAGCCACCACAAAGTCTCTGCACTCTCAAAAAGTATCGGGAGATGGTTTACATAGTTGAATTTCGCATCAATTTTTCACCTTTCTCGTTTGCTCATTAATATTCTTCGCTAAATCACTTGAAAATATAATAAACTATCGAAAATAATAATAATAATTCTGTCAATATCTTGAAGCCCATACATAATATTATTATTACGTGTACACGTCAACGACGTGATTTTGCAATTTAAATAATTTATACACAATAAGAAGTAAAACCCTGACGGTTTCCGTAAACTCGCGATGTTATGCGCGTTTTCGTTATTAATTATGCAATATTTATACCTATTGTAATTCAGAAAATTTACATGGTCTTTTATGTGTTACGAGACGAATTGCAAAGGTATTATGTACAGCTTTTGCGAAAGCAATTCTACGCAAAATGTGTGCCGGCCACGGAGGTCGCGTGCGTGTCGCAACAGTGTCGGATTCCTGCGCGCGACTCGCCCGACTACGATCGCGCGGCAATAAAGGCGAATCAAATGAGCAAAGAAGTGCATAGTAAAATTGGTGGAGCGCCGACTATTTCTCTCTCTCTCTCTCTTTTTTTTCTCTCGCCCCCACAGTGCTGCTTTTCAGACTAACGCTTACGTCATCGATGATAAGATCTTAATAACAAGAACTGGCGAATGCGGCAAGAAATGGTCAACGCGAAAGCAATATGCAGAAAATCGTTCCGCGCGTTTTGCATGCGCAGAAGCCGCTAATTCCGTGATTTCAAGCTCAGTCTCTTTCCCACTCTCTGTATTCTCTTTTTTTACGCGACACGTCGTAAACACACGATCGTAAATTTTACGCAATCGATTATCGCGATAAATGATGAATTAAAATTTTTTACATGTTTCCACAGAGAGAGAAAGAGAGCGAGAGAAGTTTCGTTAAAAAAATTGCTATTTTTTGTTACAGAAATTCTGAATTACGTGAAAAGCGCGACACTATTTCGCGCAGAAACGTTTAGAACAGTTTATAGTGGCAAATAAGATATTCCGCATTTGACGACACAAATGTTTTAAATAATACGCGCTTCAACCGCTTCGGCAATTTTGTGAAAGCTCCGTATCTAATCTGGTTACGCAAATTTCAAGCATAAGATGTATATGTATGTATGTATGTATGTGGAACGAATCGTATTTATGCGAACGTCAGCGACATGCAGGCGCAGAGTGAGAAAACGTAATAATAATACTACATCTATCTACTAGAGAAAATAAAATATTTATTTTTTTCGGGACTTTATAAAAACAATCCTGTCTATCTTTCTGCTCCACTTCAATGTCGCGAAACATAACAAACGATAAGCTATTTTTAATGGAGCTTTGCATTTTAGCGCAAGATTATCTCATTTTTTGCAAGTTCGCGCAAAATACGGCAGTACTTTCAGATTGCCAGAGAAACGATCGTTGAACGTTAGAAAAAAAAAAAGAAAAAAAAACGGAGAGTCAATCGGTCACATCGCGCGCGAGCTTGACTTCACATCTAGTAGTGTCTGTCTGTCGGGCAATCAAAACGCGGACGCTCGAGAGCGCGAGCAGCAGTACACCACGAGCGCTTATTGGCCTGATTTTCGCCATTATCAATATTAATAGAGTCTTGGTCCATTAGCTGTTCTAGAGAGCGACTCCGAGAACGATCTACGACGTCGCCGCAGATCGATCTCCGCTTCGACCTTTTTTCCTTCACGGTCGCTGACGGAAAATCGCCCAAAGCAAGACCGCAAAAAAAAACACGTTTAAATATGCAAAAGCAGGATCAAAAAAAAAAAAAAAAAAAAAAAACAACAAAAGCAATAAAATTCACTTTAACAGATATTGTGACATCGTCATTTGTTTTTCTCGCTAGAACATATTTAATAATGTACAAGAATAAAATAATATGGCAAAAAAAAACATTCAATATATGTGATATGCAAATAAAGAGTTTTTTATGCAGAAATATACATGAATTGCAAACGCTTCTTGAAAGCGTCGCATTTAATCGTTCGTCGCGCGAGCGAGAAATACAGTCGGCGCTAACGCGATTTTCATGTCAATATCGTGCAATAATCGTAACGCAATTGTGCGCCGTTACGCCCGCTTCGTAATTCACTCGACGGGGCCGAATGTAAATTCCATCGATGGTTTGGATTACCGCACGGACTCGGTCAATCCGTAGGTTTCGCGGTGAAAGGGCGAAACGCGCGCGTGCTGCGTACGGATAACGAGTCATTCCGGGGCCCGCGGGTGCAATCGTTCCGGCGGTGCAGAGAGATGCATTGAATTCTGTCACGTAAAGCGGCTGCGGCCGCCGCCGCCGCCGCTGCGTCGCGCGCTTTTTGTCGGCCGGCCCATTTCTCGCGAAGCGCCGCCGCCGCGTCACTGATTCGATCGTGCGGAATGCGAGCGCAAATCGCAATTTTTGCACCTCCACCCTTTTCCGGCGTGGTCGTCGACCACGTAGTGCGAATCAACGCGCGCGGTCAGAGAACGCGAAAACGATCGCCGAACGGAGGGATTATATTGTACAAGAGGAGATGAAAAATGCCGCGCGTCCTGCCGCATCTAATGGCGCGTCTATTCTCCGTTTCTATCGGTCGTCGCGTCTTCGTTCTTTTTTCTTGTCGTTAGACATGATATCTTTCCTTGAAAACGCGGGCTTTTTGCGGCGCGCAGGATTATTGCACGGGCTTTCTTTGGCCTCTCTTCGCGCCGACCTCGACCGCGACTCGCAAGTAACGTGTTCGCTACGGCGAATCTTTATTCAAGCCGATGTATAATGACTGCGCACTCCTTTCCGTTTCTCTCTTCGGCCAGGATCAGAATCGAACATCCGTTCGACATCGGTTTCTTATATACGTCACAAATTTCTGCGCTTCTACACTCGATTATTGTGCAACATATTGCGCGCAGTCGAGTATTAAGAGATTTGATGAATTTTGATATAATCACGTTTGTGCGCGTTGACTATGCTTTGACTATGTATTTTAGAATAAGAAACAAAAACTATCACTTTATTTTCTATGAGACATCTTTTAAAACATTTTATCTCTACTCTCTCTCTCGTGAATATTTATTTATTTTATTTATTTTAGCTATATCTAACACAAAGTAAAAATAATTTCTGACTTTTAAATGTCAAAACTAGAAAAAAAAAAAAAAAACAAACAAACTGCGCCGTTCTTTTCATCTCTTTCTATTGTCTTTGCTGAACACATTATAAACCGCCGCGACTTATAAAAGCGGTTAGAAATATTCACAGAAGATTCTCCGCTGAGGATACGACATACAAGCACGTCTGGTTACGTAAGCCTAAATCTATCGGTCAATTTGCTAATGTCGACCTGGCCGCTCCATTTCGTAGCACCTAAATTGCGCGATGTTCGCGCGCGCGCGCAACTGCCCACGACAATCGACGCTCGTGTTTCGCGAATAAAATTACGCCTCGACGACCAGTAGTAACGGAAGATGTCAAATACTCGTCAGTATTTTATCGCGCATTATTATGTCGCTCGCGTCTGATATTTCATCGGTCCGGCATTTATCGATCGCTTCGACGCAAGCGGCGGATCGATATCGCGATGCGATAATGCACCCGAAATACACACAGACAAAAGCTTGCAGAAGCGAAGAAGAATGGGGAAGTAAAAAAGAAATAAAAAAGAAAGAATCGAAATCCCGTCATTCTTCAATCTCGACGACGAAGAAACGACTTCTGAGAACTCTTCATTCATTAAGGAAAAAAGCGAGTTGATATTTCACCGTAATTAACTTAGAAACTGACCTGACAAAGCGATTTCGATCAAGATCCTTTCGAGTAGCTTAAGAAAAGAACACTGACGTGCCACGATTGACTCAGATTGACGTCGACTGATACGAGCGACACTTTGCGGTCCACATTGCGGTGCATTGCCAGATTTCACGACAGGAAATGTCACTGTGATATAGGAGGTTTTTTTTTGAAATTCAATAAACCTCGCTTATTTCGAGAATGACAAATCAGAGATTATGGAATATAGGTAGTTCGAGTTTGAATGAAATGCAAAGTAGTTCTCTTCTTTATCAATTCTCTTTCATCGAATTTAGATAAAGCCCGCTGCGCAATTTACGTGAACCTTATTTTCCGAGAATAGAATGATACCAACTAAAGAGACTTGTGATATCTTCAAATAAAAAAACTGTCAAATCGGAATCGTACGTATCGCACAATAATTTTACGACTATTCCAAACTACTCCAAAAACGTGTTTTTCGTCGCAATTTAGTTTCTTTCAAATTGTCGACAATTTTCAACGTCAACGATACTCGTCGTAATCGAGTATATGTTGCCTCGCAACATTCGACAGCTGGAATAAGAAAAGAAAGAACCGGCTTACAAAGGAAACGCACGCGAGAATCGTTACGTAAGTCTAAATTTGACGGCCATTTTGCCCGAGGCGCCATGCGCGCAACTCTTCTCTTTCTGCCTTCAATGTTTTTTTTTTTTACAATCTCTTTCGTCGCAATTACGTGCTCGCTCTTTCGATTGTCTGAGCTGTAACATGTACCGAGTCCAGTACTGTGTCCACGTGCGCGATTCTAAGCGCACGCGCATCGCAAAGAACGCGTGCTGCATGCGATGCATTTCTTTCTTGTCTCATCTTTTTCTAATAACTTTTTCTAATAACGCGTTTCCTTTATTTTAAATTTTCTAATTATTTATTTTTTTTTAATAATATTCTCATCACAATCCTCTCGTCATAAGTCATTTTCATTATTTTCATTTCTTCTAATTAAATTCTCCGGAACATTACTTAATAATTAAAATGTCTAGAATAAATTTCTTTCCTCCGCATTGCGAATTAAAAACTGATATAAAACACTTCTACGGAGTGACAATATTTTCTGAACGAGAAAACCCGCGGAGGTGGAAATCGCTGAAGGTCTTGGTTATACGTTCTTGAAAGAAAGATGGAGAACGCTGGAGAGACAGATAGAGGGAGAGAGAGAGAGAGAAAGTTACAACGATCGTTTATTCCGATCGGAAAGCCTTTGCGCAATAGGAATTCTTCGGCTCAAGTGCAGCGGGAAGTCCGCGCGACGGCGGAACAATAAAGAATAATTGTACACAGAGAAAAACGAAAAGGGAAAAGAGAGAAAAAAAGAGAGAGAGGGAAAGAGAGAGAGAGAAAAAGAGAGTAGGAGAGAGGGAAGGCAGTGGCGCGCGGAAAGAGGGAAGGATTTTGAAAGTATCCGCGTAAGCGAAGTTTTCAAGTCGCCACAATGGCGCAACCTGTTGCACGCCGGGCTTAGAAACTAAAGGTTTGAGCTTAAACGGTAACAGACGTACCCCACGGTTTTTCTCTTTTCCAGCGCGCGCACAAACCGTACGCTCGTTTTGTCGCACGCTGTTTGTGCAAAGTGCGAAAAATCTAGCACACACAGCGCGTTTGTTCCACTTCTCGTTGCTGCAACGTCGTTGCGCTGCAACGCCGGCGCGAGTTAAGGATGTACAATATCAGCCAAAAGTGATATTTCAAATGTGAAAAAGAATACTATTGCAAATTTCTCTCTCTCTCTCTCTCTCTCTCTTTCACTTTACTATATTTCTAAGCTTTCGTTTCCGATGTTTTGTACTTACGTCTACTTTATATACGCTTAAGAGCTCGTGGCATTTACGACGTAATCCTGCCGATACGATGACAATCGCGCGCGCCTGCATTAACCGCTTCGGTCTTTTTTTTTTTTTTTTTTTTTTTTTTTTTTTTTTTTTTTTTTTTGCTGCATCTCGGCATTTCATTGGCGATATTAAATATTGACTGGCATCGCGGCCGAATTTATGTGACGAAGCGTAACAGAATTCGTCCGTCTCACCGCCGCCGGCCGCTCGCCCGCGGCAAATTGACTGTGTTAATTTTTCACGTGCATTTTCGCGGCCGCGCCGCGTATTATTTCATGAAATTTCGCGGCGCGCAAATAATCCGAAAAGGGCACTCCATCTCCTCCTCCTCCTCCTCCACATCCTCCCACGAACACAGGGGGAGGTTTTTGTTGTCGCGAAACATTAATACGAAAAAGCTCCATTACGCCCCGCGCGCGCGGGCAACCCCGCTCGATTATTATTATTTCAAAAACGCGGCGATATCGATTGCAAACGCCCCGCGACATTCGCGAATTAACAACGGCGCGCGATGCGGGAGAGCGCGGCACACTACCGCGCTGCGCCTAATGCCGTTACTCTATCGACGTGCCGGGATTTAACGACGTTTTAACAGTCTGTTATTATTTCGCATTACGGTGCTCAACACGCGTTACTGTCCGCCGTTAACGGCGCTAATTATCCGCCGGTCTCCTCGCTCGAATTTCTTCCTTTTGTTGAATAACGTAATTCTATCGCGATAATGCGATGCATTTTTTTCTACAACGTGCATTACTTTAACAGAGTGCTAATATATGACGCAAAAAATTATATTTTGTAGCAAGAAGAATAAAAAAAAAGAAAACTGAAAACCTCGAAACCCGAACTTTCTCTCTTTTGAGCAGAAGACCGCGATTACATAACCTTCCCTGCGGAAAAATTGACGTTAACAATCGGCATTCTGGCAATGAAACATCAGTATTAAAAATCAGTGAGTCGAAGAAGAGAGATAGAGAAAAGTCGCAAGAAGTAGATAGATAGATAGATATTGCATTTATTTATAATGCGCCCTGGAATGAATTCCCTCAGGC